>WJSG01023424.1:0-10728 GCA_016618145.1 Sanghuangporus lonicericola
GGCTAGCGGAGAGATGTGCGGGGAAACGCTGCCACTTATCCCTCATCCCCGATCTCGATCCTTTCTCCTCGATCGCCACACCTGCCATACCCGGTAATTGTTCCCAACCACGCGGTGGCGGCCCGAGCTCCGCGACCGCTTCAAACCCCGCGAGCGCAACCCCAGATCTCCCGCTCATCCTCGCTAGCGTCCACTCAATTCCAGAGTCAATGCTCCCGTGCCAGCGTATTCTGCGCCACCAAACCTCCTGGAATACTTTGCTCACACGCACGAGGCCGGATCGCCGTTCTACCTTCGTCACGCCCACCCCTCCTTCGTCCCGCTCATCTGCATTCGCTTCCATGACACCAATCCCCGGCGGTGCAGCGCTCACCCCGTCTTCTAGCCCCAGGATATCCCCGCCGCTGCCCTTGCTGACCTCATCGTCTCGCCAGCACTCAGAGGCACGTCCGTCTACATACTCGCAGTCATAGCCTGTTTTCCATCACGAATCTCATCTATCTGGATGCAATGTCTCACCTCGGACTTCCGGGGCTGCAAGGCGCACCCTTGCACCCCCCACTCGCGGCTCCGTCTACCCCGGATCGGCAACACCCATCGTTATTCCACAGAATCCGCCACCAAACGCCCCCTCCCAGCTTCCTCAGCGGCCATGCGGCCCTCGCCTCCCCCATCGCTCACAAGACCGGACAAGACCGCGGCTCCCCGTCGGTCCCCGGACTGCATCATTTATGCACCATCCCAACCGTGACCAAGCCTCCCGAGTCCCGCTGGCACACGGCGCACGCACTACGCAGCCCATCGCTGCGCACCTGCACCTGCACCTGCACTAGCCATAATACATACATATCCCTAGGCTTGCCCTCCTCACGAGACGCCACGATCTCCCTCGCCCGCGCCCGCCGCGAGCCACGGGACCACGCGTTCGCGCCTCGCCCGCCATCCGCCGCACTAGCGACCCTACACGTCAATGCGTATGTACGCAACCCAAGCAGCCTTCTGCCTGCGCCAGAAGAGCAAAGTATACCCGGGCAGCGCCTTCGACCCTCGACGTAGCGGCGCTGCGCCATCCCCATGTCGCCATGTCGTCATCTGGACAGTGCGCCGGGTGCTGGGAACCCTAGATCAGCAACGAGCATTCGCCTCGCCCAATCGTGATTCGTCAAGCCGGAACCGTAAGTATCTTGATTCATGCGCGCAGCACAACACTACGTGTCAATGTGCCCAGTGCTGAGAAGACGAACTCCGAACTCTCGATGTCCTCGGCGCGCCCGTCTCCGCTCCTCCTCCTTACGCTCGCTCCTCGCCCTTCGCCGCTCGGGACCCTGTGGCTCGAGCTTCGCCCACCCGGCGCACCCTGGAAGTTCTGCATCAGATGAGCAGGAGGCGTAACGCGTTGCGGACCCGTGCCCGCTCCCCGCTCCCCGCGGCGCTGGCCCGGGACCCTCTGCCTTTGCTCTGATGCTCTGATGCTCTGACCTCATACCGCTGTCATCGTCAGAGTCGTGCGGGGGATCGTCGTCAAGCCATGTAGAGTACCCTGCAGGGCGTCCATCTAATCGCAAGACGTCGGACGCGCACACACACACACGCACACGCACACGCGTCACACTTGACACTTGACAACTTGACACTTTACACCTCCCGGGCAGCTTCAGTCTCGGGCGCCCGGCGGCTCGACATCACGACGTCGGACGTGGCCGAAATGCGAATTGCACCCACTCCTACCCACTCCCGGACACCGAGGAACGGGCGTGAAGGCGTGCGAGGAGCAACCGCGTTACCTCGGACTCGGATCTGTCTACATATCACGACTGAAGCTCAAGTCCCACCCCGCCCGCCGCCCGAGTCGCACTACGCATCAGATTAACCATCACCCCCGAGTCCGAGGCACACCGACCGACGCCCACCTCTCGCTTAGGCTGCATACGTACATACAGACTCAGTACATATCTCTCGGATGTACCCGCTCGATGTTCGATGTTCGACTCTCGCCTCGTCAGCAGCATTATCCCGTGCAAGAAACAAGTGTCGCACAGCGCCCCGCTTACTGGCGATAGTACCAGCACTGTACTAGCACTGTAATGTATCAGTACGTCCTCGTCTCCAGGGTCGTCTTAGCTCTACCACTCACCAGCACTCTATCACTCCCTCTCCATATTAGAGTACATACCTATCTTCCAGTAGCACTACGTATCCCGCGCACAACGCAACTCCTCGCACAGCGCGGCGCGCCCCGCGTGCTGACGATAAGTACACTTCAGTACGTCCTCGTCTCCAGGGTCGCCCTTACAACCTCTAGTACTGATCTCACCAGCACTTTATCACTCCGGGCTCCCTCCTCATGCCAGTCCCGCGTACGCTATCCGTGCTGTCACCTCACGTACGCACTACCAAATATATTGTTCCACCGCCTACCGCCTACCGTTCCTGACACTGTACTCGTACTATGATAGCACTAGCGGCGGCGGCGGCCGACGGTTGACGGTGCTACGTCTAGTGCCAGACGGCGCTGGCGCTGGCGCTGCGTTGCCCAATGACCTTCCACCCTCCAAGCTTCAACTTCAAGAGTCAACTTACATAGACCCGGCGAGCTCCGGGGTGCCAGTCTCCAGATCGCCCGTGTCGCGTTATCTCGAGTTAGCGTTTGCCGCTGCCAGCCACTAGTGCGCGCGCTGGGGCTGCGCCGACCCGCATGGTGCATCCCACTTATTAATGAAGCCGCCAGACACTGGACAGATCCGCGCTCGTTCGCAGCACACCCGGAGACGGCCGAGCGTTCGACGTTCAACGTTCAACGTCCAGCACGGATATGTAGACAACATGACAGTCAGCCCGTGGGTCCTCCACCTCGACGCGGACGCGGAGACGGCCGACAACGGAACCCCCACCGTGACCACTAGTACTGACGGGAGAACTTCAATATCCCGGAGTAGCATATGTTGAGGCCTCGTACCCGGCTGGTCGCTGTGTATGTACCCGTCTCCTATGTACCCGCCGCCCAATAGGGAAAGGAGAGCCTGAAAGACAATATCCGTCGCTCGTCCCGTCCCGCCTGGACGCGGTCGCCGTCGCTCGTCTCCGAGCTGGAACCAGGTACGTATGTCGTATGTAGGAGCTTTCGTGCGCCCGACGTTCACGTTCCGCGCTGACCTGCTTCATTCTTCAGCAAGCGTCACCGTAGTGAGCACGATGGGCACTACCAGTGCCAGCAGGCACATCATCGCTCTCGCCACTCGCCACTCGTCGCCCAGCGACTCGCACTCGGACTCGATACAGTAGTCGTAGTCGGGCTTCGCACATGTAAGTGACTAGTGACTAGTGACTCGGACTACCTGCTATGACGGCATGGGACTCACGCTCGCTCAATCCTCAGGCACCGCGCCCCATTTCGACTGATGTTGCAACTTGCGATGATCCTGATGACGGCCAGTGAACGCACTCAACCCTCGGGGCACTGGCGTAACTCTCAAGCACCCATTCTTAGCGGCTACACTCCATGAATCCGTTGTTCTTTGCTTCGCCCAGTGATCGGGCCGTCGGCCTTCCACATCCTCTCGAGCATTCGCGGCTAGGCACCATCGTGTTCGACCCTGCGCAGACGTCCCGACGTTCTTCTGCACCGCACAATCGCCATCTGAAGTTCACGCCCTCCTCGTCACGACTCGGGACCTGACCCAGTGCAGAGTTCGGACGTCGACGACTGGAGCTCATGCCTAAGCTTTCAAGAGCTAACAGGACACCCGGTCGGCGGTCGCTCGCTCTCCGACGCCGCCGCTCGTCTCCCAGCTGAAGCATCACGCTACTTTCGAACTGTTCCTGCAGAAGCTGGGGTTCATCCGACCCTCAGCGTCCGATGGCCAGCACTTACCGCTCGTCCGTCCATTCATTGCAACACATCCACGCGGACCACGACCTATCAGCCGCCAGATCGGACGACCATTTCTGTATCATGTATGGGCACTGGATGCTGGATGCTGGATGCTGGATGCTGGATGCTCACTTGGCGCGTCACACAGGCACCCGTCAGCCTTCAGGCTCCCCCCTTCCTGCTGGCATTTTCGCGACCCGACCGAGAATGACGGGGCTCTCTCTGATTCACGACTCCATGGCGCAGGCGAAACGTGCCCCAGTCGACCCTTCCCAAACACGCCGCCAGAATCCGCCCAGGCATCAAGCACCAAGTACTAGGACCTCGCCCGCGGTCTTGCCGTCGTTTGTATCGACCCCTGCGCGCTCATCTCACAACTTGCCGCGTGCGGAGGAGCCGAGTAGCAAGGACCCGGAACTTGGACCCGACCGCCTACGAGCCCCGAGGGCTTACTTACCCCACACCGTGCGGCTGCCACGGACCTACTGAACGCCTGTCAGGGACAAAGACGTCTGGGCGGCTCAGGCAGGACGCTGATACCCTGTGACTGCGTCTTTGTGATACATGGACGAGACGCAGGTCTTCAGCGCACATCTCGCGGTACACTCGCCTAGTGGCACTGTCTCGACTCTCGTCATACCGTAGGTCCTTTGCCAGGTGTCCGCCTGGTGATTCAGAAGTTTACGATGATGGCATTGCTCGCCATATCACCCCTCCAATCATCGGCCTTCTATACATGTCGTTATTGATGTGTAGTACTACAACTATCACAAGTCTCCTCTTGGTCTTGACGTATGTTTCCCAGTTAGCCACCGTGCTGCACAGGCGCTTATGGCGCCGATTTGTAGCGCTGCACCGCCAGTGTTTTGCTTCCGACCACGACCACGCATCCTCGATTCGAAGACGGACTGCGACTTGTCATCCCTGTCGACGCGCACGGTCTGTACTAAGTTGATATCCGCTCGCTTTTCTTTATAAGTAGGCCAACTTGTCACAACAGGCCTAGGGCTGACCCATGATTCTCTTCGCCGCAGAATCCACTTGAATTCAAACGTGAGTACTTACGCGCGCGACGACTCTGGACAACCCGCTCCCGGTCTCTTCACTTCCTCGGGTAGTACGTGCTCGTCTTGAAAATTCCATTACCGGGGAGCTACAAAAAATGGCCGCGTCGGTCGTACAAGGCTATGAAACGGAAATTGACCAACATGAAGAGAAGATCCGGCAGCTCCGAGACTACATCACGCGCGTCAAAGAGATATGCAACAGTCGAGTCTCCATCAACCTGCTGCCTCAGAACCTTCTTCTGCAAATCCTACGCAGCGTCACGGAGCAGCTCTGGCTTGACCGCTCGCCCCAGGTCCGGCTGAGGCAAGTATGTCGCTTGTGGTGCAACGTCATCGATCGTAGCCCCCGTTTCTGGATGGACCACCTGGCACCCGACATACCGACGACTCTCATCCGAATTAGCGGATACTTCCATATCGTCCTCGCTGCCTTCGAAAAGACAAAATCTGTGGCCCGCCTCTCCTTCTCCCTCGATAACAGATTCCTCCCCACCTTTGCATCCCTGCCATCGCATACGTCACGCATCTCTACCCTCTGGCTCGACTGCTTGACGGGGGATAGCGGTACCGCCATCTAGCTCTTTCTCGACCTCGATATGCGACAGCTCGAGGAGCTGACGCTCTGGCGATTCTGCAATCGGAGTCCGCAACTCGAGCTGGATAGCGATAGCGTGCTGGCCTCCCGCTTCCCCCGCCCCAAATACCTACGGACCAACTGCATGCAACTCGCCCTTCAGTGGGTCACGCCGGCGATGCGCACTCTCCTCCTAGGCGGTCTCCTCAGGGGCTCTGAGCAACGATTCTACGTCCCCAACCATTGCCAGTGCCGCCTCGGCTCCCTTCGTGAGTTATGCGAAGGTCTGGGACGATGCCCCGAACTCGAGGAGCTGAGGATCGATTACTGTCTCCCGGAACCCGCTGTTGCGTCCCACGGGGTTCATCCTCCCTCGGCGCCGAAGCCTTTAGAGCGGCTCAAGTGACTCCATCTGGCTGGAGAGGACGTCCGGACGGTGCTCGAACAGCTCGCTTTCCCGGAGGCTACGCAAGTGTCGCTTGGCGGCGGTGAGCAGTATCACAGGTTCTCCGACCTCCTACCCAGGCGTCGACCGCTGACGGCCATCTCACGGACTCGCTCTCTGACTCTCTGCATCGGCCGCACACCTGGACACATCGAGGACCACATCTTCTCTGCCTATGGCGAGATTGAGCAGGACGACCGGCATCTGTCACTGCATTGCAAGGCGCGCGAAGGTGTCAAGCCCTGCCAGCATGCCTACGATAATCTCGACCTTCTGATCTTCTTCCGGAGCGTTGTCGGGTGCTTCCCGCCCTCAAATATCACCCGCCTCCGAGTCAACTGCTTCGTTTTCGTGAAGATCCGGAGACAGGAAGGATGGCCATGGCTGTTTCAGTCGTTTCCTCACGTCTCCAACCTCGTGCTCGACGTGCACCGTTCCGGAGACGCGGGCGTAAAACATCTGTCTAAGTGTGTTTCCACCGAAAATCCGGGAAGATTTGCTGTCGATGCTGGAACAACGTGCCTCCCAGGGATTGCGCCTCCGCTCAGTCACGTTCACTCAAGAAATATCCCGATCCTTGAAATATGTCCCTCCACCGCTGCTGGCAGACGACCAGATCGCACGTGTGAAGGCTGTTACCGACGAGGTGACGCTCGAGCGTGTCAGTACTTGCTAGAACTATGAACAGTGTGAGCGTAATATCTATCGCTCGCCGCGGAAGCTTCTAACCACATGATTCACAGGGAGAACTTGGCACATAGCAGATGCATCTTCACATGTCAGAGAACTCCAATACACTTTGACTTCACTCTGAAGTATTCATGATAGTGCGTACGACGGTGCCTGTTGTGAGCTCGCGAAGGTTGCCATGCTGCCGGCTCGTCCAGCTTGAGGTCACTCGCGCCGAATCATTTGTGCGCTTGGCGGTCACTTCGCCCACGTGTCAGCCGGGGCACCAGCAAACCTAAACGGAGATCCGAGTCACTGACCCCTATCAACGCAGCAGTCCTTTGACATCTGCTCTCGTGTTTGCAAGGGTCTTCGTGAGTAGCTGCTTTATTGTCTCCTCACACATAACTATAGTAGTAGCTCACGATCTTTGCAGGGAACCCGAGACGGCGCTGTTTATCGTAGCCTTTTCAAACTGGCCGACTGAGAACTGATATCGTACCTCCGGTGAGTGAATATTCCGGAACCCGCGTCATCTTGAACACACAGTTGCACGCATGCCGTTTCGCTTGGCCATTGACTCAAGTCATTGCTTCAGATGGACATCATGACCGCAATCACTTACAGCGGGTCAGTATGCAACACCGGCCCTACCGTCATCATCGAAAAATTGCCCTCGGAAATTCTCTTGCAGATATTTCGCGACGTGACTCCGAGCGACAGGGACTACATGGCGCCGATTCGGTTGACGCATGTGTGCCGTGCTTGGCGCACTCTCATCCACAGTAGTCCCCTGTTTTGGATTAACATCCTCGACCCCCAGGGGAAGACAGTGTTCACCGATCGTCCGAGCAAGTTTCCCATCGTCCTCACCGCCTTCGAAAGATCCCAGCCCGTTTCTTCACTGTCATTTTTCTCCCACTGCGCCTTCCTGCCTGTCTTGTGCACACTACAAGGTCACGTCTCGCGAATCTCCACACTTTGGCTCGACTGCTCAGATGATCGCGACCACGACATCCGCCCTTTCCTTGACCTACGCATGCCAGAGCTCGAGAAGCTCACACTGTGGCGGGGTTCGTGCTCGTTCAACCCGGGAGCACCGGAGATCGCGCTCGATACCTCCACCGTCCAATTTCCACGGCTCAGCTACCTGCGTACCAACTGCATGCGGGTCGGCCCACGTTGGGTAGCTCCCACTATACACACCCTCATCTTCAGTAGTCGTGCAAGCCCGAGGCTAGGCGAATATTCTGACTTGTACAAGCGCAAGCAGTGCTGTCGATTCCGCACTCTTTCCAAGGTGTTTGAAGCTTTGGCACGATGTCCCGACCTCGAGGAGTTGGACATCGACGGCTGTCTGCCTGAGCCTATCGGCCGCATTGCAACAGCGGATTACATCCGTCTCGCTCCCCTCCGTATGCACCGGCTCAAGGTGGTCCACTTGGATGCCTGGGCTGCAGAAGCCGTTCGCGCGGTTCTCGAAATGATTGATGTCCCGGACATGGCGAATATCACACTGCGCAGCCGCAACCATGCACTCTCCGACCTCCTCCCGAGGCGAAACCCTCTGACGATCATCCCACAAATTGTTTCGGTGACCATTTCCACCGAACACCCTCAGAGGGGTTCCCTCGATGGCTCGATCAAGTGCGGCGACCGGCGGCTGTCACTGCATTCAGACGACATCTTCCCGCACGCCGACGCTGACGACTACAGCCTTCTTCCCTTCTTCGAGGGTGCGACCTCGTCTTTCTTACCGTCGCACATCACGCGCCTCAAGGTCGTATGCTACACTCTTGCCTACGGCGACTCCGCCGGGTGGTTATGGCTCTACGAGCACCACCCCCGAGTTACCGACCTTTACCTCGAAATTTTCGATCCCAGGGATGTGCTTGCCTCGCTTCCACCGGCGAACACTCTACAGCACCTAGAGCACCTGACGCTCATAATGTCGGCCCCCCGGGACTCCGACGATGTGGGCCTGGAAGTCATAGTTTCGACTCTGGAGGAGCGTCACCGTGCGTCTGGCGGAACTCGCCTTCGGTCTCTGTCTTTCACACTGAGAGTCGACAGTGAAGAGGTCGAAGACCGGCTGACAGACGATCAAATTGCACGATTGAGGGCCACCGTGGAGGAACTCTCGATTGAGACTGTTGACTTCGATTGAGGTGAGTGCTACGCTACGTTCCATCATCCATGCATATGCGCTGCGCGTGGCTAACCATACAAACTCGAGTATCAGACGAAGCCCCGGGACGTTTCATGATGACGAGCACGAAGACCTGACTCCCGCCTGTGGCAGTGAGCTCGGGTTGGGAGGCCGGGCTCGTAGGTTGTGGGCTCGAGGGGAGAGGCAAAAGAGAAGAGGGAACCCCAATATGACGGACTTCGAAGAGAGGGTAGCGGAATTCATGTACTCTGTACAACGGCGACCACAGAGCAGACTTTGAGCACGTATCAAGTGTCCGTCCGTGAGAGATGTATTGTTTGAAGCAGTACACTTCGTTACACCTCGCCATCCAAGAGATTGACTATCACACCCTCGCCCCGGGGTCCCCACTTGGCAGTGAACGAGAAGTTTGGGACGATGGCATTGAGCCGCCTGCGGAGGTTTGACGCAACATCCGGGGAAATGATGGCCTCCTCTTGGGAAGAGACACGTCGCGCAAAGTACAGCGACTGCAAGAGCAGTCCCCGGGAGGCGCGGTCTTCCAGAACAAACATCAGTATCTCGTTGTTCACGGCCGTGGCGTCGGTGCCAGTGTGGAGAGTGAAAATGCGCAGATTGGGTAAGACATCGTCGTGTGCGAGAGCCGTGCACAAGTCGTANGTGAAAATGCGCAGATTGGGTAAGACATCGTCGTGTGCGAGAGCCGTGCACAAGTCGTAGGAAGATTGAGTCTCGACCTTGAGACGGAAAATGCGGGGGAAGCGTCGGAAGAGCCAGAGCCATCCTGCGTTGTCGGCACTTACGAGCCCTGGTAAAGGCTCCGTGAAGTTTACGTCGAGTTCCGTTATCATCTCCGGGGAGAACATGGACACGGCGCCCTGAAAGAAACGCAACAAGTCGATCGGGTTCAAGTTGTCGATTGGGTTCAAGTTCTCGATCGAGTCCTTGTACGAGCAGAGCGTGAGCTGCTTTGTGCAGTCCTCGTAGCTCCTGACGACATAGTTGAATATTCGATGTCGTGTGAGGGAACCCATGTCGATGGCCAGTCGGTCAACCTTCGGGATGCATGGGACTCCTGTGCCCATGGAGCATAGCTTGTCGTAGGGACAGAAGGTCGAAATAAGCGTCACTTGTGCAGTTTCAGGTAGCTTCATCGAGTTGAGCAATGTCTGAATGATGTCGGACGTGTGTGCGTGGAGTAGGAGGGTCTCGAGCTTCGACAGTTCAAGGGGAGGGTCTCTCGGTCTTGTGATCTTATTAGAGATGCAGGAGTCGAGTCTCAACTCTGTCAGGTCAGCACATGGGCCCCTGAGGGCATCCCAGAGCCGGTCCAGTTTGCGGGCGGTGCAGCAAGGGACCAGTTTCGGGATTGGACTGCGGCCCCACTCCTCCCAATGCTGGCCGATGATGAGTTGACGAGCTGACGGGCTGATCCAGCGAACGGCGAAAGATACGCAGTTCGTGCGGAGACGTCGGAGGCGCGGGAAGTTGGAAGGAGTATCTGCAGGGGTGACGCGAGCGTCCGCACACTTGAGCCACACCGTGAGATCCTCCAAATTGGGCATCTGAAGACGGATGAAAGGGCGCAAATCCCGGTGTTTGTTGCCGATACAGTCGAGATGAAGGGTGGAGATCCGCGAAATGTGGGACGTAAGGCTGGGGTAGGTCTTCAGGCAAGACAGGAACGTGCCGTTGAGCGAGAAGCGTAGCCCGGGAATCTGCGCGGATCTTTCGAAGGCCTTGCGGACGATCCAGAAGTCCGATGCATGCCGGGCAAAAATCGCGCCGTCTGGATTCAGAAGATCTGCCCAGAATACTGGGGTCCCATGAATTACGGACCGCCAGGAGCGGCATACATGGGTCAACCGGACGGCGTCGACGGTACTGAACCGAGGGCCGACCCAACGAAATATCTGCACAAGGAGTTCGTTG
>WJSG01023427.1:0-18250 GCA_016618145.1 Sanghuangporus lonicericola
CCATAGTACACGATAGCGACCGCGCCGTTCAAAGAAGTCGGAGGCGGCGAGCTGCCGCCTGTGGACGCTGCGTCGCGCCCCGGCTTCCATTCCGATACAGAGCTGCGACGTCCGGTGGCGTCCGCGGTATTGCATCTCAGGCTGTCGGCGTTGTCTCCAGAGCGACGTAAGTCCGGGCTCGTACTGCGACGCTCGTGGGACGCCACAGTCTGAACAGGGCCGACCGATTCCAGCACCTGGGGCCGGCTTCGCTCTGGCTTTGCGAGCTCCANTCCAGCACCTGGGGCCGGCTTCGCTCTGGCTTTGCGAGCTCCAGCCGAACTGTGTATAGCGCCTTCACCGTAGGAAGGCTGTCCGCGTGGTGGAGCACGATCTTGAGGGCCTCTGGGGCTGCAACAATCGTTGTGATGCACTGTCTCGGATCGGGCTGCCGAGGCTCGGGAGACTGTAGCCACGACTCCAGCGCCTCAACCGTGCCAAACGATAGTGAGCTGGGCGGGTGAGGCACCTCCGGTACGTGTGACATGGAGATGGAATGCACGGCGACAGAAATGAGGGGCAGCGGAGCGGGTAAAGAAGTACGAAGTCGCGAGACGCATGGAAAACTCCTCGAGTACGAAGAGGATGTAATAGGTGCAGAACGAGGCGAGGCGACGCCATGACTTATACTGGAGAAGGGAATGGAGAGGAGGAGGGAGTACTCACCAGGTCCGGCGATATCCTCTGCGCATGATGAACTCGGAGGCAAGAGGGCGACTGAACAGGCCAACAGAGAGGCAGCAAGTTCACCGCCTACTGTGTGGCCTTGCTGTTGCAGAAATGAACATCCGTGGCGACTTGTGAGGGTCCCCGACATCCAGAATTGTTACAGCGCCGGCCGGTTGTGAATCGGCCTCCATTGCGATCGAGCTGATTCGAGCAGCCGTTATCGGCCAGGGTCGTATGTCTGACCTCCTACAAAGAGATGTAGCAGTCAGAGCTAAGAGCGCAAGGATTTGAGAGACTGATTGTAGTGGTACTCACCTTGGGGGCCGGCGAATATGAATGGGTCGTCAGCAGCGACCATGTGGGGTGGCGGTACCGTATACCAAGGCTTTTGAGCCCCAGATTGTGCAGTACGACCACTCTGCTGTGACGTGCGGTTCCATAGCAGCACATACAATACTCTGCATAGGTTACAGGTCAGAAGAGAATGTCTTGAGGGAGAGAGGAGGCCTCACGTTACAGTAGTTGATTGCGAGGCGCAGTGCCACCGCTGCCACGTCAGTGTCTGGACGGAATGTTGGACTGAGTCGCGAAAAGAACCACTGAAAAGCAGTCTGAGGTTGGGATGTTCTCTAGCGGCGGGAAGACGAGCATGAAGGCAAGAAGCAGCAGGCGAGAGGGGCGAGGACGGCGGCTGACGAGTCCATCGCTGCATCGCGGTTCTCGGGCGTCTCAGTTACTGCTTTCGGCACGGGCGCCGCTCGAGTCTTGCGGCCTTCCTTGAACACCGCCGGAGCTGATTTCAACATTCGGCAACTGGTATCAGCACTAAACTGCTTCTGGTATGCGTCCCTGCAGCTGCTTGACCGGATCTCGCTGGCATGAGCATTTGTACAGCGACGCACTGGCCAACGCCGCTACTGATCATATGGAGACAAGACGGCCCCTGGGTTTGGAGGCCTGCCAGCCGCAACGAGTGAGTACATCTTGATGGCCGCTTCTCATGTTTCCATCGCTCTATTCTCTTCAGTGAATCTCGAAGCTCATGCCGACCATTTCGATCGTTTCCACGAGCAATCCTGGAGCAATCAAACTCACGAACACAGCGACCGCCTCTCGTCCGGCACGTTCTGCTTTCGACTCGTCACTGAAAGCCACAGAGACGGAGGGGTACCGAAATGGGAAGGGTTACTCATCCGAGTCCCTGCCTGCACCATGGGCGGCGCCAGGAATCAAGAATTGAGGGCGTACAGCGTCGTATTCGGAACTCCGACAGCGGACGAACTATTCCTCCGTCCATGCTCATCATTACGCCCCCTGAAAATGGTTCTCTCAAGATGCATATCATATCTCTGCACGCAGGGATGTATACGATGGCAGTTCTGCCTTATACCGAATCCTAGGAGTTGAGGGCTTGGGGAGCATCATCATTCCGCTCGCTGAGGCTCGAAGTACCGCAAATTTATGAGACAAGGTAGGTGAAAGGATCTGATCTATTCAGGGAACGGGAATGGGGGGATTTACGGCAGTGAACAGGTCCTCCCGGAGGCCGAGGTGTTTCCTGGGGACGTGGCGGGAGGGTGGCGCCGGCTTCGCAAATACACGCCTTCCTCGGACGAGCCGGATGCGCAGCAGGCCCGACATCATGCACCAAGGGAGCCTCGTCTTTGCCGTTCCTGCGACGGCTGCTTCCGGTAAACCTGCCACCTTCTCCGCCGTCTCATACCCAATTCAAATCCACCGCTTCACGGCTTGTAGAAGAACCGCATCTCCGGGTCCCCCAACGGCGCATTCCAGGGCATCATGGAGCATCGCGATCGTTCGCCAACACGGGACAAGACGAAGGAGACGGCCAGTCGCGGGTGAAGCCCAACTCCGAGATGTCTGCACGCACGACCTCGAGGGTTGCTAGCATCCTAGACAAAATTCGATATACGACAACTGTATGCCTGTGCAGTAACGCTCAGTTGTACCACATCTGAGCCCGAGGAGAATCAATACTCACCCGCCGTGCTGTTTCGCCGTCAGCGTCCGAGGTCTGGTTTGAGACCAACTGTCAATCTCTCCGCCTCTAGCACCCAAGTCCTTCCAGGACCTTTGTTGATCATGTCCGAAACGGCTGGTGTTAATCGCAGCTGGGGCGTACACGTCCGTTGCTTGTAGAGGCCTTGGTGTGTTTGTTGCCAGGCCTGCGCGTCGATGTTACCACGGTGGCGGGCCGCGGAAGATGTAACAATTATAAGTAGAGGAGGTTCTCGTAACTATAACTGAGTGCTTATATTGCGCGAATGTGTGTCGTCCACTCCTGAGCTCGAGCAGCTTGGTAG
Organism: Sanghuangporus lonicericola; assembly: GCA_016618145.1. NCBI lineage: Eukaryota > Fungi > Basidiomycota > Agaricomycetes > Hymenochaetales > Hymenochaetaceae > Sanghuangporus > Sanghuangporus lonicericola. The sequence goes on from WJSG01023427.1 coordinate 3,033, forward strand.
TCGCATAACACGTAGATGCGTGGGAGCCTCAGATGCGGCCAGTGGAAGAGCGGGAGAGGTGAAGCGGAGTTGGCGTGCCGGCGTCCGGTCCGGATGCCGTGGCGATATTGGCGGATATTGGGCGCTTCCACATCTCTACTTCCTCCCTTTTCTGCCCCAAGCTGCACGATGGTCTCTCAAGGACGCAGTTCTAGCATTACACGATATGGCGGTAATTTCTATATGGTGGCACCCTGTGAGTATACAGATCCGTGTGCGTCATCGTCGTTAATCGATTACTAACACCAGGGAAAGGCAAGGTCCTATATCTACGCTACAGAATACATATTCTCCATGGGCCGAAGATTCAAAAACGGTACATCTTCTTCGACACTGGATTTGGGCAGCCTTTCATAGTCATCAACTCGCACTGGACTACCAGCTCCTCCAGCAACAGAATCCGTCTTCTCCTCCGGATCTCCTCCATCCGACTATCCCTGCTCTCCCTATCAGCTCTCCTCGACGTCGTCTGCGGATGCATGCATATCATGTCCCACGAGTGCGCCTGCATCTGATCCCACGGACCCAGGCTCGGATATCGGGAGGGCGCCACATCCGTCGGCGCCACTTCAGCTTCAGCGCCGGCGGCCTGGGACCAGCTCGCGAGGGTCTCATCGTTCCAGTAGGATACTGGTGACCAGCCTAGGACGGGTTGAGGTGCGTGTATGCTGCTCGATCCAGAACGTGTGCAATCGGAGTGGGAGTCGGTGTCGGGGAGCGAGTGTGGCGGAGAATCGCGCCCCCGATCCGTGCGCGTGAGGATGTCAAGAAGCCGGCGGCGGTGCGCGGGGTCGTCCTTCGCCATGTCCTGTGCGAACCACTGCCGGTAGAGCTCGATGCATGCTAGCGGGTCTTCGCTTTCCGGGAGAGACGACTGTGGCGAAGGCGCGCGTCGTCTTCGAGCCCGTCCCTCTGTGAGGATGTCGAGGAGACGGCGGCGGTGCAGGTGTGTGGGGTTGGGGTTGGGGTAGGGCTTCGTCATGTCTTGCGGGTGCGAGAACCACTCGGGGTAGATGTCGAGGCAGGTGAGCGGACCCTCGTGTATGGGCGGGAGAGGTTCGAGGGGGCTGGGGGTGCGTAGCGACGACGAAGCGGGATACGATGATAATTGTGAGTAGACGCTTGGGGAGGAGGCGAGTGATTCCATGAGTCGGTTGTCTCTGGGGAGCCCACGACGCGTTGAGGGACCGAACCGGCCTCGAGGCGGCATATATACTGCCTGGCGGTTCGCTCACCCCCGCTGGTCATGGACTTCACGAGCGACGCGACAAAAGCGTTAGCATAGCGACGTCGGCGCTGAATAGCTCTTTATGCGCGAGACAAGCTTACAAAAGCTATCGCTGAGAGGGTATCGCGACGATTGTAAGTCGCGTCTATTATGCGCAGCCGTCCACTACGACGCTCCCGCGTCAGTAGCTGTGGCGAGCGTGTTGTATAGTGCTCACTATTCTTCGGGGATGTCACAGTGAGGGAGCCATAGCAGACTTTCGACATGACGCGTAGCTGTCTTGAAGAGCTCGTTACCATCCGAGGGAGTCGCGACGACTGTCCGGGGAGGGGGTTCTGGCTGGAGACGGTGGCGTGACCTGTGGCGTGCAGCGAATATGCTTTCTCAGGGAGGATGTGTAGGGCTAGATACACGTATATCCCCCTGAATACACACTTCAAGCTTATCCTAGTGCAGGCGAGAAGTCGCGATTCCGCAGCGGGCTGCTGTGTCGTGACATACTTTGTGCGGTCATCTTACGGAAGGTGTTGGCCTCTATCATATTTCAGCATTGGGGGCTACCCCAGATGTAAGGGAAGGTGTTCAAAGGAGGAGAAGCAATGAATTGTGAGAGCGATGAGAGCGGAGGAGTGTGGTCGACGAGTATGACGACATAGCGGCGTCTAGGTTACCGCTTTGGGCTGGTTCGGGCGCTCCGACACCGCTCATCATCATGCTTTCGCGACGATCTATATAGGTCTCTATCTCTCCCTCGGCCTCTCGCAAACTTGCATAAGAAGCTATACGAGCTGTACGAGTGAGCGTTTGGCTTCTTTGACATGGACAACAGCAGACACTGATAACTATCCCGTTATGATCGACGAGCAGGACACTCGCGAACATACTACACGGAACGACAGGCGATAGATGCACCTAATTTGGCTCCTTGGAACTACAACTCATTGTGGAACACTACAAGACCGAGCTAGATACATAGAAGAGAAATGTCCGCTAGTAATAGGTCCGATGGCCATCGTCACCTCATCCTCCTCCGCGCGCCAGCTCATAGTTTGCACGCTTTCGCAGTGCACGACGAAGTCCCGTTGCAAATGCAGCTGTTTGTCCAGCCTCCGTATATACAGGCGAAGACGAGCCCAGCGGACGGAGCGTGGCGGACCCATGGCATTCGAGTACGGCAAGCGGGATTTGTCTCGTACAGAACAGCCTCGGTGCGCTGAAGAGATGATACCGAGATGGCCATCAAGTTGGTTTCGTAGATCTCCGTCCGCGCCAGTGGGGGGCGCGAGCAGTGGTTGTGCAATCCTTGAAGATTCAGAGGTGTGGCGGAGGAGAGGACAGCGACGTGCGACGGCACACGTTCACTGTATAGGGAGTTGGAGCGGATGCGGGGAAGGAGGTACAGTGCTGTGGGCGGTATGGGACGAGGCAGCTCGGGTCCTTGCCGGGACTGCGCCTGCGACGGACGTCCGAGTCCGCCATTTGAGAAAGAGGAAGCGTGAGCAGAGCATGCGTCCTGGATAAGAGTTGCTGCTCGAATGGTCTCGCGACCAACATCCGCAAGCTTGTCCCCGGCCTGAGGCTCCGGCGAAGGTGTGGACGGTGCTCCCGCCGGCGCAGAAAGGCCGATCTGACGGGCACGGGCCTTCTTGCTCTTGCGTCCTCCCTTAGACATCGTTTCCTAGTTGGACGGGTAGCTGAGTGAAGTGTAAGGTCGCCAGAAGCACTGGCGAGAACCGGACGGATCGAGAGAACAAGGGAATGGATGACCGTTGTGGCGGAGACTACCTGGGACGCGAGGTGGGCAGTCCCGAACGCGAGTCGCATTTATACGCAGCAGTGGGTAGGACGTGGGGCGCAGCCTTGTGTGTTGCACCGCCAACGGACGAGTTCTGCGCCGCATCGGGACTGTTGTCCTAGGACTGCGCGTCTCGTGTAGAACAGGTCGTCTGCGAAAGGTAAGTGACTGAAGAACAACGACGCCGCCCCGATCCAAGCTGCTGGAGGTACTCGCACGCACTGCACTCGCAGTTAGCCGTACGAGAGCACCAGGTCCGATGCGCTGACAACGTCGAGGGACCTTGGCCGGCGAGATCGGCGCCAAACGGGTGGCTACTAAATTTCGGTGCACAGAAGCACTTGCAGCCACAGCTCTGAGTCAGTAGGCGTCGTTGAGATCCGTACGTAGACCGGGAAGAAGTGAAAGGACGGAGGCCAATCCTAGACGCCCTCTTCTCATTGGATCGTACGCTCCATGCGTACTCGGAGGACGACGAACACTTTTTATACTTAGGGCTCGAGTACTATACCATCTACACTAGCTTGCAACATATAACATGGATGTTATGTACTCTACCTGACTACCTGGACTCGTTAGGTCTCCCACGCTGTAGCTCGAATGCAGTGCGGTAAATCCTTCAAGACACCTCAGGCTGGGTGTAGCCTACACAGGTGAGGCGTAGGAGGTGCATCCGAGACCTTGAGCGTGGGTCTGGGAAGCACAAGGGAGTCTCAATGATCGCAAGATTTCTGTTTTGTCTGTTGATCTCCCGAAGCCGAGCTCGTACCGCCTAGAGAAAGATTCAGCGACCTCTCTCTAGGAAGGCGGGACAATAGAAAGGCTCACCGTGCGTAGTGGCGTCCGCGGTACCCCCGGTTGTGTCCGAAACAACCGCTGTCCGTTGTTCATTCCACCACGGAGGATACGGCAGCGATTTTACTGGTGCGGAAGGAGACTCGGGAGGGGGTATGGAGTTTGCGTCTGTCATAGTTGTAGGATCCTGGAAGGATGGGTGAGTTTACGATCGAGATCAGGTATCGACCATGGGTATATATACCCATACGGACCCTCCTACGCAATGCATGCTTGTGTTGTTCTTGGTCCGGTAAACCCGGAGACGATGCGGCGACATAGAAAAAGCGCTCCTGCGGCGGCGAGGCGCAATTCGCGCTACTTCTGCTCCAATGTCAGCGTGTCCTCTTCCTTCCAGTCAGCACTTCCGTCTGCATTGGCACAGTTCCCTTCTTCGCGGATGAAGTCGAGCATACGATGCCATGACATTCCTGTGCGTCCCGTGTACCCGCCACAGAACAAGCCAATCGTGCCTGTCTATCCCATTCTCCGCTTCCTACCCTCATAACGTACGCCGCAATCGTGCATAAGACATTTCTAGAGTTCATGTCCGTACCTAGACACGGCTAGCCGTGAGAATTCCTCCACCATAGTCGTCAAGTATGAGTCCGTGCTATTTGTCGGAGCCGCTGCCGCGCGAGGGCTGAGAGCGTAGCACCGGCTGCACAGACAGTCGGGTCGCCTCGTGCATCGCGTCCAATCGGGCTCCATGTCTACGTCCACAGAGTAAGTGCTCGTGGAGACCCGCTGTGGCGACGGAGTGCTGCGGGAGACGTGGCTAAGCGAGGAGCTTGCAGAGTGAAATGCAGCGGGGTGATGGGTCGGGCAGTTCTGTGGCGATGGAGGAGGTTGGGTGGTCGGCAGCGTGTGATGCGGAGTGTGGAACGGGGCGTACAGAGCATGCGGCGCGGGATGGCTCCGAGAGGTCGAGGAGTCAGCACGGGTTCTATTTTCCTTTGGCGTGTGACTCTGTGGGGCAGCAGGACGATGCAGAACGTGTTCGGAGCCGTCTGGTACCGACAGCCGAATCTCCGGGATAACGAGGTCGTTTCGGTGCTGATAGGTGTGTGGCGGGCAAACAGGCACCGATGCTTGAATATGGATTCGAGGATTTGATGTGTTACGGGACGACCGGGAAGGGAAACCGGCTTGAGGACGAAATTTGCCCGACCGTCTTCTCTTGCCTTCTGTAGGTGGCCTTGCATCTTCGTGGTTCATGGGGCGTTTGCGACTCATAGTGCAGGCTGTCCGGAAAGCAGAATACATCAGAAGAATCATGTAAGTAATAACACTGAGCGCAATGCCATGAGCAGCTCACCTGCAAGAGAGAGAACGGGTTTCAGCGGCGACGAAACAACTTGAACTGGGTGATAGAACCCGGGTACATCGACGTCGCGGTCTTATATAAGCCTCTTTTGTGTGTCTCTATGAGTAGGATAGCATCTACGCCATGCAAATCGTGCGTGTTATGTAGAACTCCAGTACGGTCGTGCCAGATCGATGGAGTCAATCATCATCACGCCGCGACAAGGACATCCACTCTGACCTCTTTCAAGCAGAGCAAGTCCAGTGTCGTAACGCTGAAAACTAAATAGGCTCGTTTCTGTTTCACCGTTGATCTCATAAGTATCTTGAGAAATTTCGTCCGAGCGGCGGGGTCGCCAACCGTGGCGATGATCGAAGTGTCATCAGACATGCGGAGTACTTGTGGCGTCCAGTGTAACGTACCCGTATACCCGTTCAGCAAAAGCGCAGCTGTGTCTCATGTGAGTCGATGTGCACCGGGCGAGAGGACTCGAGGAAAGGAGTGAGTACCAGTCTGGCGGCGAGACAGGGCAAGCGCCAGGCTCTCATTGGCCAGTCACTTCCGGACCGGGCTCCCGCTCTTCCTTCCTTGAGCGCTTCGTCACAAGTCAGCTTCAACTTCGTCCACAACGTCGACTTCGCAGTCTCTTGTTGAGGTAGCGAGTGGACGTGTCATTCATAGACCTGTTGAGTTTTCCTGATAGTATTGGTAGTCATACATCTGTGCTACAAAGCAGAGCCGTGTACTAGTACAATTGAACCCGCCCGACGGGTGCCGTTCACGCAAGACTGTCGATGTCGACAATGACATAGTCATCGTCTTCGCGCTGTAGGATGTAGAATGCCTCCGACTCCGTCTCTTTCGACAACGTGGAGGTTCTAATGTGGCGAGACAGCGGCTCCTGCTCGGATGAGTCGGAATATGCAGGGTGTGGCGACCGCTCGCCCCGGTGGGCCAGAAAGGTGCTCTCATCCCGCTTAAACGCCTGCAGCAGCCACGGTGTGTCAGTCGAACTAATCAGGGACTCAGTGCCCTCTTTTGGTGCTGGGGATTTTGCTTGGGCCGCGGATTCGCAGTCCGACACGCCCTGCGGTCCGCGCGTATCTGGGGAACCTTGTATTACTGGCGTCGTAGACCTCAAAGGTTGCGGGATATCTGGACATGATACGTAAGTTTGTTTCCTCAGTAGTACGCCACAGTAACTCACGCGGAACAGATCCCGGCGATCCTAATGGACTGTCTGCACCCGAATGTTCCGAACGACGACGATCTGGCGGGTACGCGGGTACACCGTGATTGAAGAGAGGTCTGCTGGAGAGACGCGTGGTGCGGGCTCCTGTCGCCATGTTGTGTCGAGACGTGAATGCGGAGGGAGGGTCGGTATGGCGGCAGCGAGGGATTGACTAGGTTATATGTATGTGGCTGCGCTTATCGCTTTGTCCCCGGTTGCCTAGCTTCTGAGACAAGGAAGGCACCGTGTAGTTATTGTGTAGGTACTAGCGCAACATGTGCCCGCATATCACAGCCCGGGCTCTTGCCATATCCGTCTACCGCAGCGACTCGGACCTTGTCCCATGTTCGTTTCGAAGCAATGTACTGTATGGAGGGGCTGTGGCGGGGATCTTCTCAATCCCATCAAGGCTATCCTTCGCTTTGTTCCCGGTGTGTCTGATCTCTTCCTTCTTCGCCAGTGCGCTCTTAGGCGGCCGACTTTGACCTTTGCTTCCATCCTCGGTATGTGTATGCTCAGATTGACTGTCTGAATGATGATCTCGGAGGATAGCTGCGGATTGCATACGAGGACCCGGATACATACATAACGAAGTGCTACCCCGACGCGACATGAAAGAGCGAAACACGCGCAAGAGGAACCCGAACGCCGAACGCCAAACGGTGATCTCGAATCTACCGAGACCCGCCTCTACGGGACAACTTACTTACCAGTGAACCGGACGGGGGCGCGCGTACGTCCCGCTGTCCAGCTTGAGTCGCGCAACAGCCTCATACAGACCACCGTAGTCGACGTCGTCCTCGTCTTCGTCCTCCTCACGGTGTACCCAATAAGGCTTCGGCAGCATAGCCGGGAGCGGGCGCGCGCGGCGGCGCTGTTGGGGCGGCATGTCATGACGAGCGGCGGGATCTGATGCATGCAGGGTTGGTTGGTCCGCATACGGTGTGGCGCCGGGCCTGTGCTGGGGTGCGTGCAGTATCGTCCTGGCCGGGGCTGGCGTGTGCGTGGTGTCGGGGATAGCTGCCGTGGGAGGAGACAGGAAGGGCGCCAAGGGATTCGTTGAGGATGATGCTGGGACAGAACCGCGACTTAGGTCGAGTCCGTGGTAGTAGGAGAGGGGAGCGGCAGGCGTGGCGAGGTTGTGGCGAGGCACGTCGTCGGTCGCTAGACGATACGGGTGACGGTGGGCGTGGATGGCGGAGCCAAAGGAATGCGAATGCTGCAGCGCGTCACCTGCGTGCTCCTCGAACTTCGTCGACCTATCTCTCTTCTCATTCCGCCACTCCCAGGTCTCCGGAGTCACGGTCCTGCCATCCGCCGTGGTCAAGACAAGTTTCGGAAGGCGAACAGCTTCCACACGGCGACTGCGCCTCTCCCGCTGCCGGCTGGGAGGTGGGTGCTGCGGCGCAGGACTGTAGGCGTGAGCATTGACGAGGAAGGGATCGAAGGGCATTGGGGGAGGGCGTGTCGTGGGTGGCGGTAATCCCATAGAACGTCTTCCGTGCCGTCGCTCCATGATTCTTCACGATGGTCGATTAGAGAGAAGTCGGACCTCGGTGGGTGAGTGGCGTCTAAGGCCCTACGGCCGGGCAGGATGCGAGCAGGAGTAGAACGCTAGAGTAGAGGTAAGGGTACCTTTATATCGCGGTTCCGTCCGTTCGCAGCAAAATCAGACGCCTCATATGGATGCCAGGGTTGTTGTACCGCCTCGAGCGCTGATTTCTAAACGTTCAGCGGCACGGTCACCATCAGACTGACGAAGGGAAGCTCTCTTTGCAGCAGTTGAAGGGACACATGCTGAAGAGATTGAAGTGAAGGTTCTGCGGTGAACCAAGACGAGCACCTTCTCGACCACATGAGAAGGCCGCTCGACGATGAGCATGCCCGAGCTGCGTCGGGGTCGCAGTGAGACTGGAGGCACCTAACAAGCAGTAAGCATCAGCAGAGGGACGTTCTGAGCCGACAGACAGACATACAGCTCCCTACGTTGTTGCGCTTTTGAAGAAACATCGTGGTTCGGGAACAAGCCCCATCTTTCCCATCAAGCGCCTTGATGGCTTGAGCGATCCGGAGCGGCCGGCTTCCGGCGCGCGCCCGACGTCCGTCGCTGCGTTCGAGCTCCTCTTGGTTGCCTACCTCCACTCGACCTCCACTACGACAAAGTCATATATTTGAGTGTCTACAGGCCGCTGTGCGAGATGATAGGTATTACTATTCCCAGTGAAATGTTGGAGGCTCTTTCTATACGCTCATGACCCTTTTCTTTACTCAGTGCCGACCCGAAAGTCTGCCAAGCACCTCTAGTGAGTACCTAGTAGGTTAGATCTGGAGATGCAGCAGCTTACTCTATTAGCATAGATATAATGACGCACAGTAGCTAAGGGTATATGAAGGGAGACCTGGACGACGGGTGTGGAGACATCATGCTGGCTACGACCTCAATGCAAGTCCAGCTCTCCGCCGACCGCGGAATCAAGGATCCAAGCAATGACTCCTCAACGCGTAGGTCAGCATGCTCAAAGTGATGGATGCTCCGTACTGACTGCAGACACAAGCACTAGCCCGATCCGCCCGCTCCGAGCATCGGGGTACCCTGCGCTACGGTGCCAGCGCAACATCGCCCACGCGCCCGGAGGCCGTTCTTTTCTCGCGTATGTTCTCACTCCTACCGCTGGCGCGCTGACGCGTTTGCTGTTGCAATAATCAAGCAGATTTCGGACGGCGTGCAACTGCCAACACGCCAGCACCCATCGCCCCTCCGCATTCATGTTCCAATATGTCGATATGCTGCATCGACTCTCGCTTCCACGCAAGAGCGCCCGACCCCTCTACTCGTCTGTTACAGTCCGATTATCCACGGGATGGAGCTCGGCGCAAAGTGGCCTGGCAGTTATCTGCACCAGGAAGCAATACATATAAGGGGTCCTCACAATCTGTCTCTCCCAACTCGAACCCTCCCGTCAACGCCTCCAACATCTCCTGTTGAAGTACTAGTAATGTGTATCCGGCGCAGGTAGGTACATGGTACTATGGCTATACTCCGTTGCTCACCCGTAGACGTAACACTTGAAGGGTGCGTAACACCTACATTGGTTGTGGGCATTGGAAGGACGTACGTAATCAATTCTTCTTTATGCGTCTTGCATTGACCATCGGTCCCACAGATTGTAGAGCTGGTTCGTCTACAGTCGTTTGTACATACATGAGCGTCTCAGGCAACTTGTGTGGGATAGGAGCCAATGCGATAAACGCTACTGCAAGTTCAGCACTACGCACCCAAAGTGGTGTGTCCCGCCACACTGCACAGAGACGTGCACCCAGCTGTAAGTATCCTATACTAGTTGTAAATAACGGAATACTGACTTTTTTTGTGCAGCCGTGCCACTCAGCTGTACTGTAAGCGGCGTCCGTGTCTCAGGTCGAAGGTGTCGCTGACAGCTTTGTGAAGATCCCAGACTGCCGGCTTACTGCAGCGAATGGTGCTCCTCTCGGTACTATAGGTACTAGGAGATCAATAGCGACAGGGACTGTATCATACTTTTTGTGCTAAGTCTTGAAGTCTCGGACACGCGATCATACTTATATTTCAGTATGATCGAACACTGCCTCTCAGTGATACGAACTCACAGTGTCAGCACGAATGAAGCGACGGCTCGTTGCTATAGCCAGCTTTGTGAGATCAAAGGCGTGTCGTTTCTAAGCAGACATAATACCTCGTTTATTAAGTATCCCGAATCTTGAACGTCCGGGGTTATCAGGGTGCAGAGTCTACCGGAACGCCCTCATCCATCACGCCACACGAGTCCCGGTTCCATGCCTATACTAGACAAGACTGAAGTTGACATGCGACACCCATCTGGACAGGTAACATGATTCCTGGACCATCCCTGCCCGCCACCGCACTATGCGTTCCGATCGGCACCCTCCTACATCGTCGACTTCCGCCAAGTAAGTGGCTCTAAGCTGGCCGCTCTAACAGCCAGCTAAGTGTATAGTCACAAACCGAGGAGGCTCCCTCCGCCCTGAGACACGTACCATTTTGCTCGCAGGGACTGCCGCGGCCCACTCCCGATATTTCAGCACATTGTATCTCATTGCGGTACTTTCAATCTAACTAACCTGGTTGTGTACATCGACATGGTACTCAGGCATAAAGTACTTATATGCGTATGTCCGCCACAGTCTACCGGAACACACGGCTCAGGCGGAGGTGCCGCGCGGCAGCTGATAAGTAAACGTCCGCCACATCTAGCCTGAGGAGCATACGGTTTCGGTTTATGACCTGAGCTATAGACATTATGTTCCCTGAGCTCACCTCGACGGCTAGAGGACACGTCCAGGAGCGGTCCGAAGGCCCCGCCCCGAGAGGTTCACCGCGATTCGTTTCCCGTATCGTCGCGGGGACATGCGGTGTGCGTGTCCGTATGTGGCTCAGAATATTCACCGCCGGGACTGACCAGTTTGGTTCGATCAGAGCCTGTGGGGTAGCGGAGGCATAGCTTCCGGAACTTGAAGGTGGAGGTCTACCGGAGTGACGTCGAGGTAGCGGTTAGTTTCAGCGGAGTGAGAGTTCGGAAGGCCCGCCACTGTCCCTGGCTCATCTTGCGGTGGGTAGGGACATCGAGCAGGAGGAACGGCTTCCCGGGGAGTCTCTTCAACGACGAGCATGGGCCATTGCACCTCATCCGGAGGCCTGTACTGTCCAGACGACGACATATGCTTACTAGCCGTGAACGATTGACTGGAAGTTCCGAGAGGGACATCTAACGTTGATGATCTTGTGGCGTTAGCTGTGCGATCGTTGGCCTTCGCGGGATGCATGTTTGTGAGGCCTGTCTGCGGATGTTCAGCACAACAAGACTTGATCGGCCGAATCAATACTACCTACTTGCCCAGGATACTTAGCTGAAGAGGCTATCTATCGCGTGAAGGAGGGCGATATAAATACGCGTAGCGCCCACCTCTGCGCCGCAGATGCGCTGTAAGGGGTAAGAACCAGATTCCGTCGTGTCGTGAGGCGACCGCACGGTCGACGCCCATAGTCAGTACACTGGGGCAAGCATACACATCATTGGACGCCGAAGAGTGCCCGGAACACTGTCCAGACCGGGATACTTGAAGACATGTTGATATGCTCCGGAAACGTTGAGCTAGCACGTTCAGGTGATACGCGCCGCCCGCCTAAGTGAGTCATGACAGTCTATGCACAACTGATATGCTATACGGCCTCTCAGTCTGCACGCGATCTACAGATGAATCTAGATACTCACGTTGCCAGCTCCCAACCCAGATCGTATTCGCGATAGAACGTCTTCCGTGCCGTCGCTCCATGACTCATCACGATGGCGGAGGATATGGGGAAGTTGTTAAGGAGAGATCCGTGGACTCTAGAGACGAGGATGCGAGAGGGAGTAGAATCGGTAATAGGCAGAACAAGGGCACCTCCATATGTCGCTCGCAGCAGGATCAGCTACCTTACCAGGGTCGTTGTACCGCCTCCGAGTCAAGCGCTGATCTTTCTGCAAAAGCTCTAGTCAGCAGTCATAGCGGCACCAATGTACCTACATGTATTGCCGGTAGAGCGTAGAAAGTACGTGCGATTCTCGACTGTAGGGCACAGGCTCTTCGCAGGCTGCAGCGAACGGCGAACGCGAGTGACTGATGAGCAAGTACAAGCCCCAGTAGCGGAGCTCAGGGCTCTCTGAGAAGCCAGTTGCTGCATATGTATCAGCACAACACGCATCTGTGTCAGAAGTTGAAGCAGGTGTGCTTACGTCCGCTCCGCTCGCTTTCGAGTCTCATAGTAGAGTATCGTTCGGGAGCAAGGTCTATTGAGCGCCTGAAATCAAACCTGTGCCGGGCCATGCCGGACCGGCTTCTGCCGATTGTCCTCCCGCCACCGCGAAGGAACATAGGAAGTCCTGGACTTTGTCTGTCCACCGTCAATCCTGCAGGCAAAGGTAGGACATTCTCATATGTCAAGCTCTCGCTCAACGTTACAGTCGTTCTCGGCCGGTCTCCGTTAGGGCTCGGGTGGCATAGGCCAAGCTTGAGGAAGTCTGCAGCTGCCCCGGCGAGCAGTCTGCCGGTTTGCAACGTCTGTGGCGAACTGGCGCGACCGCAATCAATATGATGAGGAACACACTACCGCAGATATCAAATACGGATGTCTGGCAACTCAACCGTTACGCTTTGGCTGTGCGTTGTGGGTGAGTCACAGAAACCGTCGTACTAGTGTGGGCGTTTTACCACCCTGATGTCTAGTCAGAATGATATACCGGACTCTCAATAACGGAATCTCCCTTGTATGACCGGAATCAAAGCATCTTGCGACTCCGAGTCGTCAATTGACAGCGCCGGGAGACAGGCGTCCTAGTAGTATTAGTCTCGACTCAATCTAGCATGCTGTGGCTTAGAAGTATACTCTCAAGAATAAGCTGGACTCACTGCCGCTCGGATCGCCGACGGCGCTCCGAGTTGGCCTCGAGGCTACTCACCATCAACAATATCTCGATGACACGCGCCAGCAGCACCGGCTCTCCGTCGTGATGCTTACCCTCGTTAGGAACCTTCCCCACAGGAGCAACCATGTGGCATGCGTCGACGTCTACATATCATCTCATATGCAATTTTTTCGGAAAGTTGACTCGAAAATCGACTCGATAGGAACAAGAATAGCAGACATTTACTACAACCACTACACATGTATCGAGCATAAGTAAGGTCAGTTTGAACCGAAGGGGTCTGGTCCGTACTGATATGCTCCACCTCCTCCTTGGTACCAAGCTGAGGTATCCTGATTGTGATAATAATCATCTTCTTCATCAATCAATTCCTGGTCCGTCATATCCCTGCGACATCTCTTCCTATTGGCGCGGGGCTCAACGCTGTGGCGAGGCATCTCTCTCCCTCTAACGTGAGTCTCGGACCCTGTGTGTGTAGGAGGGCGTTGGATGCATCCCGTACTCGGAGGTGTATGTGCGCCCGGGGTAGTAGTCGTGGGGAAGAATGTGGGGTCCTGCGGAAAGCCTGTGAACGTAGCATCAGGCGGCAAGCCCGTCGCCTGTGCTTGCTCATAGACAGCCGTACCCTGCGAGTATATCGTAGAGTGCTGCTGGTACCCAGCGGGGCGCCCTGAGGCGTTGTAGGTGTACGCGGCACGCTCAGGAGGCTCATCGGAGTACGGGGACGAGGCGAAGCGTTGTGGCTCGAGGGAAGGAGCGGAGATTGCATCGCGCCGGGCGGCTGAAGATGGCCAACCATGTCCCGCATTTGATACATTTGGAGGATATGCTGACGGCGGCGTGTATAGCGGCGATACGGGCGCATCGTTCCATGGATTGATGAAGTTTGGAGGCACTACGATGTCGTCTCCGCGAGATACCTGACCAGGGTACAGAGTGTGACTCGCACGAGCACTATGCTCATACTCCTGGACGGACTGTGGAGGCGGCTGGCTGCGATACGAAGAAGGATGGGACGGGTTGCGCTGGAACTCCTGGGTGCTGCTGAATCTCGTTCGGTCCATGTTGTATGCGGGGGCTGATGAGTAGAAGAATATAAGAGGGACGCTGCCAGAGCACTATTTCAATGCACGATTAGTTCAAGTACTCCACTGAGTTCCAGCTAAGTGTCGTACCTTGAGATGAGGACTGAGCTTGTCGTGTGGTACGACGTGGATGTTGTTGTACGACTATCGCCAGTCGTGATCCTTATATACTCTGACGGGGATGGAAGCGGATCACAAGCGCAGACTCCGACTACGCCGAGGCCGACGTGGTCGGGAGTAGAGACCGAGGCGGGGAGACTCTCCACTGGGGATACCGGTCATACACAATAGTACGGCTCGGGGTTGCCGGAGCTGTGCCGACGTGGCGAGATCCAGAGCGACCTCACGAAGCGTATGTCAGTCAACGCGCAACCATGCACAATGAGAGTAGTCCGTGAACCTGTTGACTTCGCCGGACTCCGATCAGGTCATAACGGGCGAGAAGCAAGGCGTGGCGGGAGCGTCCATGGCGGCGCCATGTACATAGCATTCTCGGTGTGTTCAGGGCAAGTACATCGGATCACTTGCGGGTGGCATAAGCCCGGCTTGAGGGAGTCTGCAACTACTCCAGCCCCAGGAGTACTGCTGCGACTGCTTGTGTCGAACTGCAACGCCTGTGGCGAACTGGCGCGACCGCAAGATGATGATGCACACACTGCGGCAGATAGCAGATTCGGATGTCCGGCAACTCAATCGTTACGCTTTGGCTGTGCGTTGTGGGTGAGTTAGAGAAATCGGCGTACTAGTGTGGGCGTTGTACTACCCTGATGCCCCTTCAGAATGATTCACCGGACTCTCAGTAACGGAAGCTCCCTTGTTTGACCGCGTTCAAGGCATCTTGCGACTGCGAGTCATTACTTGACAGTGCCGGGAGGCAGGCGTCCTAGTAATATCAGTCTATCTTCGTGAGCAAGTGAGTTGCCGACTCAATATAGCATGCTGCATCTGTGGCTTGAGAAGACGTATACTCCCGGGATCAAGTCGGACTCACTGCCGCTTCGAGCGCCGACGGCGCTCTGAATCGGCCTCGAGGCTACTCACCATCACCAATATCTCGATGACATGCCAGCAGCACCGGCTCTCCGTCGTGATGCCTACCCGCGTTAGGAACCTTCCCCACAAGAGCAACAGGTTTTCTTCAGTACGGGTGGACCCACATAGATACACTTCAAGTGCGCGTTCTGAAGACACGCTCCTCACGTATGGTGGGTGCTCATATCGTGCTAACCATGTCTG
>WJSG01023429.1:0-15230 GCA_016618145.1 Sanghuangporus lonicericola
CCCAGCAGACTCTACTCATATTTTGACTGATTGCTCAATGTCTACAGTGCATGGGCACCTCGACAAGGGATGACTTTGCGACTCTGAGGCGGCGGCAGTGGCAAGGTGTCCTGCGGCGGGCGAGTGTCCGCGTATAAGAGCACTGCGAGTGTCCACTACTAAACCATCCTGTTTAGGTACGCCACAGCACCTCGGACTACTTGTGAATGGGTCCAGTTCCTCGGAGGATCACACAGCTGTATTTATCAGATCACAGTGGTACTATGTCGGGAAACCGTCAATCCCCACCACAATAAACTATAGCTCTGGTAGACCTCTGCAGAACTGGTAATCATCAGTCGACTGATGATGAAAGTCGTAGAATTTAGTGCGAACCACAGGGGCGGGATGGAAGTGAGCGGTCGCACACGGTAGACCCCTCACCAAGCATCTATAGAGCCCTGTAGATCGTGTGCGTCGGCTCTACAGTGCTCTACAGATGCTGGCAGGGGACTCTACCATGCATGGCATCCTAGCAGCCGGCTCGACGGCATTCGAGAACACGACGGTCCCAGCAGCTCATAGCGCTCATATTCGGGCACATGGGCACACAATCGTTGTTCGATGCAGCAAAGAAATATATTGACTCGGGAAACGGCACAACAAGAAGACACTGGCAGCAGTCACTATGTGGAACGTCTGAGTATTGCAGAGCCAAGTCACGCACGGGCAAGGAGGGCCACCAGGCAGCCAAAGGTGAGTGTGACTCGGATGCGATGCGGTAAAGCTGCAATTTCGGACTCACCAACGAAGACGCATACATAGTAGACAGAATGTAGACACCATGTTTACCTTGAGTAAGCACTCGGAGGATCCGGAGTGGCTGCCGGGGACCTCAGTGACAGCATGATGTCCCTGTGCAGCGGCCAGGGAAGAGGATATATGCGTGATGGCCTTGCGGGGCGGGAAACGCACCTTGGGGCTCTCCAAGATCACCTCGGAGTCGGGGGTACAGCAGTAGCGACGAGGAATGAGACGACACGTACCTCACGAGAACGAGCCGTAAAGCAATGAGTGAGTAAGTACTCACCGGCACCGTCGACCAACGAGCGAAAAGTGCGGCCTCTCCAAGCATCGGGGCATGCACCGTCCGGTTGAGGGAGCCGAGCAACTGGTGGTGGCCGAGGCCGACTCGAGACAGCCCATGGGACGTGAGGAGGAGGGGTGGTGGGGGAGAGGGGGAGAGAAGTGGTGCGCCGATGCGAGGACAAGCACTCAGCTTATGAGACGCAATGCTCCTACCGTAAACAGAGTATATGCACTCACGTGATGAGCGTGCTCTCAATGCAGCTTGCATCTCTGCCTTTCTCCTCCACTCCTCCGTCTTCTATAAAATGACAGGCTGCGTCATCAACAGACACATGACGCCATGAAGGTCTTATGACGTGACTCCAAACGCCAATGAGCGGGCTGCCTGCGAGTCGCGACTCCACTGCAGTCAAGTCTCGGCCGCCCCGGGGCGCAAGTACTTAATGCAGGCTCCGTAGTCGATGACGACGACGTCCTTCTCCACTGAATGCTCTCGCTTTGGCGCACGGATGGTGTACCACGGCCTCAACGGCCTGAGCCGCCATAACAAGGAGGGCCCGAGGGGCACGCAGATACATGAGGTTGGTGCGGACGATGGCAAGCACCGTGCCATAGTGCCTTTGACGATACGCGGTAACCATTTAGCGACCTCGTTCACTTTCTGTAGACCACTATCGATACTCACGCACCGCTCTACAGACCTCTACAGAACCCAAGCACCCTCGATGGATAGCTACCGCCTACCCCCTCTACGAGTAGACTCGACCCGTTAATATCGTCAATGGCAGTTCTTCGTGTCGCACGACCATCAACTGCCGCACCGTGCGCGTTTTCCCAACGTATAGCACGGCCTGTAGGGTTCATCATGGTGATCTGTATACGGCCCTCCTGCATGCGAACACTGTGGCGTGCGTTCAGCAGCTCAGTGAGAGTGATGCACCATGCAACGGCATTACTGAATTCTCTGTCTTGCTGCGCAGACCATGCGCCCTCTCCGAGGCTCGTTTACTGCACTCACATTGGTACAACCTCCACTTCACTCGACCTCGAGATTCTCGACACAAACTATGTGCAAGATTGCGCACCGTGCGGCGCTGCGCAACGCTGCGTTGCATTGCACATTTTTTCTGTGGGCCCCATTCGCGGGGGTACACGGGAGCGCATCTCAACCTACATCAGCTCTCCGACTCGCGAATGCCCTCTCCCGAGCCGGGGCCAATCGGCGCGCTTGCGTGCCTTGGGCTCATGCATGGCCCTCGATGACGTTGCACAGGTAAATGCTGCTCTTTGCGCCTCCATCTCCTCCACCCTCGGTGACGCCGCGGCTCTAATCGAGGGCCTCATTATCCTCAGCCTGCCGGTCCCCTCCAGCCCACTCACGAACCGCGGCATGCACATGTTCGACGCGCATATTGTCATGTCTCCTTGTTGGTCAGGCACGATGCATTCTCTGGCTGGGGTTGCTATCCAAAGGCCACTGGGCTGGAAGTCGCGACGTCCCTCCTGACGCACAAACACTGTTCCAGCAGTGCTCCTGCAGGACTCCATCTTGTCTTGTTTGTGATGCGTCTCAGCTTGTGTCTTCTGGTCCGCTCGGATCCCCTGTAACTTCTCATCACTAGTCCATTATCTTTACCGTCATGGCGACTGAGGAGAAGAGTAGAGACATGCATGTACACACATAAGCAGATCGAGGAAGATGAATCAATCGCAGGTCAGAGACGAAGGCCGTTTTATCTCGTGCGCAAGTTCGTAATACTTAACCATTCCTCGTTCAGCACAATCCTCCGCCCCATACAAGTCGCCCAACGAGGACACCCTGCTGGCGAGTCCGGGACGTGAGATCAAAAGCCAGAAGTCGTCTTCACACCGTTTCCGAATAGGGTCAGCGGATGTGCCACCAAACATGGAGGGCGGAGGAAGAGAGAAGCCGCTGTACTACTTCTGCAAGTTCTATTCTACTTGCTCCTCGACGTCCTCCACCAGTTCTGACAGATGCGGCTTGCATGACATTCAAATAGCCCTGGGGTGTCGCCATTGAGAATGCGCGCCTCGGACGAGTGCAGCGAAGCAATCCGCGAGCTCTTCCGCCTTCTTGGACGAGCACGAGAGCCTCAGGTCACGCGACGAGCGTGCGATGCCGACATGGTTCACCAGGAGGAAGTTGAGACAGAGGTGCCGATGACGATAGGGATAACTTCAAGGCATGGAAAGATGAGAGCTTCCGGCCGATGAAGAGCCATAACTGCAGTCCTTCTGGTAAGTCCGCTGCTACTTCTGCTCCGGCCCCTCGTCCTCGTAACCAATCGAGGGAAGCATTGGAACAGCTTGCCCGTAATCGTGGACTCCATGTACATATCCGGAGGACCGGGCGGCTCGTACTCGCCTGTCCTCCTGCGCACCAACACTCTCAAGTGCATTCAGCAGCTCGCTCAGAGCGATGCGCGATGTCATGAGGTCGCTGGAATCCCTCTCTTTCTGCGCACGGCTCTCGCCGGATTGACGAGTCGCGCTTGATCCCTTGGCCTCGAGATGCTTCACGCGCACGAGAACGACGTGCTTGTGCGGCCTCAACGATGGCAGAGTTGAGCATCGGGTTGTGTGTGTGAGAGAGACGATTGAGATGTTGAGATCGAGAGCTAGCCTGCGACACTGTGATTGAGCCAGCTATTACCGGCACCGAGGCGCCAAACAGGGCGTATCCATGGTGCTGCAGGGGGCCTGGATAGAACACCAATGTCAGCGACGACTGATAACACAGGTGCGGGTGTGGAACTGGCCTCGTGGAGCGTACCAGTGCTCGATTGCCACGACGTCTTTCGCTCGACGTGCTCAATGATACTACGGGCGAGAACCAACTTCATCGGTCGCTTGCGCTGCGAGCGAGTAAGCTTCCAGTACTACCCGACAAAGCACAGCTTCCGCCAGGCCTCTAGGGCGGCCCGAGTCAAGATGCGAGCAATGAGCCATGAGGGTAGGTATCTGCGGTAGAGATTGCGGGGTACATAGTCATAGCCTGGGTCATCGGGCGAGCGGGTGCTTCCAGTCAAGACCGTCGGGATGCCGCTCGTTGACGCGGGCTCGTCGAGAGAGAGGTCTCGGAGACATCGTCAAACGGAATGCAACCGACGGCAGGCGCGCGATGAACAGCAGACGCTGCACGGGTGAGAAGGTCATAGTTCAATCCGACACAATCAGGTGGCTGAGGAAGAGAGGAGGCGGCATGAGCTTTGGCACATCGGCACGAGAATGCAGGAGTGCTAGGTCTGCGGCGGACAGGAAGAGGATGTCACACATGGCAGAGCAGTATGCATCTGAGGGTGCGGGGTAAAATGGATGTGCTGCATGTCGCCGTGATGGATACCCGGAAACCTTCGCGAACTATCAAGGTCCGGGAGGCGGGGGAGCGACGCGAAACGTGAGCCGATAGAGAGGTGCGGGCAACATGCGGGAAGAGGGTTTGCAGATAGCTTGTGCAGGAGACCGAGCTTCTAGGGAGAGACGAGAGCACACCTGAAGACAGGGCGTGTGGTACTACATCTGCAATGGCTGAGGGATATGGATATAGACATGACGGATGGGGACAAGGATACGTCACGATATGTGAGAGGAGATTCCGGAAGTTTGCTGATGCGGGGGAGGTCGAGGAAGTCCTATGTGTCAAGATCATGTCTTTTATGGCGGGCACACGGGAAGCACAGGACTCATCAGAATGGAAGGACAAGCATATCGTGTATGAGAACTCACCTGGGCCCATCGTCCCGCGTGCAACATGTGTCCCTACCCACCGCGCCAGCTCTGCTCTCGGAGCGAAATGCTTCAGGAATATATGGCAGGGTGATACATCACGCGTTCATGGCCCATCGCTTCATCAGCTAGCGAGGACGACTGGCTGCCATGTTGAGTGCTGGAGAGAACGTAGAAAGACTGGTTGAAGATACAGTACTGACATCCGACATCCATAGAAGCTCGAAGAAAGGGGCAGACTGGTAATGAGCGGAGCAGCGAGAAGTGACTAGTGTGGTTTCAGTCTGCCAGCAGACAGCTCGGTGGTCGCAAAGGCATTGGTCCGTGGTGTTGGCCGGCCCTGGGGCAGCTCGAGCTTGTCGTGGTCGCTGCAAGAGCAGACAGGCGCCCGACCGAGGCATGCGCGGGCTCTCGGACCGACTGACGCCTCGCACCTCAGTGCGCTTCGTCGACTCTTCAAGCTCAAGTTTCTCTGCTACTAGACTGCTAGTACTACGTCCTTTCAACTCGCCTGCTTCATCTTCGCGTCAGTGACTCTTCGCCCTCTGCCTCCGCTCAGCGCTCAGCTACTGCTTCCAATATTCACCACGGTGGACTCGTCCTGCGCATTGTCAGCCGCTCTTCTCCCTTCTCCTATCCGCTCTCTGTTCCTCGCGCCGTCTGTCCGCTGTCCTGCCCATGACGTGAATTCCCTGCACGGCACATGCTCTGTGAGCTTCTCTCGCACGCCTTTAGGTGAGTAGCCCTGTACAAACTCGTCAGCGTTCACTTCCCGCGTCTCATACACACCCACATGTGCGCATACAGTCGGGGCACGTACGCTCTCGATTTCCCCGACCAGATCCAAACCAGATCAGGCCAGTCGCCGACGCACCCGCTCCTTCGCACCCCACTACCTCTTTGAGGTCTCGCGCCACCTCCCGGGGGACCCTCTGCCCGTGAACAAGACACTAGGCACATATAGACGCAGTCCGTCGTATCTGCAACAAGTAGCTCCAGCGACGTGATCTTTGTTCAAAGCCAAACCCTGTGGCATTCGCAGTAAGCCACATTCGTCCTTCCAGACAGAACATGCCATGTATCAACTACTTTGCACCCCAGGACGAGCTTGGCTTTGCGTTTTGTCAGTGCAACACTGTCCCGACTCGACAAAAAGTAGGCAAGCCGTGAGGTACGTAGTGGCGTGTCCCACTGTTATCGTTCTGGACTGATATCTGGAATTATGACAGGAATAATTCCGTCGCACGCATCATCAGCCCCTGCCCAAACCGCGGGCTGGCTGCGATATCGCAGAATAGCGGCGCAAGCACGACCCCATCTGCGCGCAGCAATGTTCTACCCGACACGACGATACGGCCGTGGTCTTCAAGCTAGTGCAAGTGGCATCCGGCCCGAGCATGGGCGTGAGCAAGCTGGCAGTCCGAATCCGTTTGGAGGCTTGCGACAGGTACGTCGCGCGCAGACGATTGCACCGTTCCCGTCATGTACATCTGCCCCCCTCGGTACTTGGTACATACAGGTGCTACTCTCCGAACACGTCTCTACATGACCGCGTGATGCTGCTGGCTTGCGTGCAAGTGAGGTGAGCCCGGGCGCGTCCGTTCATCCTCACAGACCCATCCCCCGCATTCTAACCCAGTGACACAGTATGGCGAGTCATCGCTACAGGCTGAGCACCTGTCCCTGTAGAGGACCGTCACGACAGCCGTGCCATTGACGGCCATGGATACGCACCCCGGAGTCACGGCGGGCTCAACGGTTACGAGGGTTATGAACGACGTTCATGGCGACGCAGATCTGCGCGGAGGTGTCTACGGCTCGATGGAGGTGTGTCTATCTCGCTAGCTACTAGTCGGCGGCCCTCCCGGTCGCCTCTCTCGTTGATGGTTGCATGCTCCGCCTCTCCATCAAGAGGTAAGCGTCCTTCGTTCAAATACACTATTTGCGGCCTGCGGGCGAGTGCTCATCTCCGCCGTCAGCTCATGCACATCCAATCATACAACTGGCTCGTGTGAGCCCATCAATATGCGGGCGCACTTCTGCGAAACTGGTGTACAGGCTCGTCGCCTAGGTACAGGTCAGATCCCTCTGCACATACTGGTACCTCGAACCTGCGCGCCTCGTCCGGAAGTCCGAACATCCGCAGGCTGTCCAGGTCGTGCGGAACTTGGAAACCTAATCAACTGGCAGGAATCCTAGGAAGTGTCGGCGGGACGGGGACGCCGGCATGGCATGAGCTCACTTGCCCGAGTTCGCAACGCAAACCTGCGATGTTGGGACGATGATAGGACGTGTGAGTGCGGCGTGGTGTGCGGTGCAGGGTCGAGACGAGGCCAAGATGTACTCGTACCTCTCCCAGGCTTGTGCGAACCATGAGCTGGTGAGAGGCAGGTTGGGCAGGCCCTGCAATGGAGAGGACAAATCGTCAACTCAGGTGCGGCAACACAGGCAAGGTGAGTAACTGACCGCTTATTGTCCGCATTCTTTCCTCGTCTGTGCGGTGTGCTGACCAGAGACGTTTGTCTGCATGCAGTTCGACAGAGATGAGCAGATTTGTGCTGGACACGGGAGGGGACCGGGAAGCGCTGCGATCGTGGGCCGACTCGGACCTCGCTCAGGCCTGCACTCAGAGAGAAGCTTAGATGGGCGTGCATGCAGGAAATTTACGCCAGTGGTCTTGCTGGAGGAGGGTGGTATGGGGTACCCGTCCGCTCTCCGAGTCGGAGAGGATTCTTGAGGATGTTATCGACATCGTCCGTCACTCCGCCGCTCCGTGTCTGTGGTACTTAGAAGCCGTGCGGTATTGACGTTTGCATGGGAGCGGCCTGCCCTGAATTGCATCCCGAGGTCGTCGTCCACGTCCACAGTCCCGCCTCTGCTGCTGCATATTGCAGACCTAGGCTTGTACTTTTCCAAAGCTGTCTATGGCGCCTTGATGTGTCTTGTATGCAGACCCGGGCGGCTCTTCCGCCTCTTTCTCCCGCTGCGCGCGTCGAGCCCGAGCCCGACACCCCTCACACAAAGATGGATGTACTGGGACATCCTTGACCTGGACTCACTCGAGCTCCTCGAGAACCAGATGCAAATCCCGGGTGATCACTCAATTCTGGAGGCAGCCCCAGCAAGTGGGACGCGGTTCTCTCATGAACGTCACCGGCAGATGGAGCACGGAAGGGAGCTGTATAGGGACATTCTCAAGGTAAGTGAAATGCGTATCGACGTATTGGTAGTACTGGGCGGGATCATGGGAAGGAAGATCGTGCCCGGACTTCATTTGCACATCAAGGACGGGGTGGTGGGGAACGGTCATTGAGATGTCGCTCATGGACACAATGGAGGCTGCTCGTGCTGAACTCGGCCAGCAGCCGACGTTCGCCCGGGTACACAGGAGCGTGCCTCGACATACCTCGACCTCCCCCAGGAAGCCTCGCGCACGCCTGCTCCCCCACCCGTAACAGTATCGTGTTCGCATGCCTGCGTGCCTTCCGCTCACGCGCGTCCCTCCACAGCATCAGCGCAGGCAGCGCCGCTCTTCGCGCCTCTGTCTCCTCCGCCCTCGGTGACACCGCGGCTCTATCCGTGGGCCTCGGTATCCTCAGCCCCGCCCGTCCTATCCATCCCGCTCTCGAACCGCGGCGCGCGCATCTCCATCGCGCACATCATCATGCCCGCCCTCATACCCGCATACCGTGTCGCTCAGGCGCGACACGTTCTCTGGCGGCTGGGGTCGCTCCTAGCTCGGACGCTGCGGTGCTGGCAGTTGCGACTTCCCTCCTCATGCACAAATACTATGCCCGCAGTGCTCCTGACGTCGTCTCTGTTATGTGTCCCTGCTTGTCTCTGCTGGTCTGCTGGAATCCCCCATGTCTGCTCGCCAGCGCCACCGTCGTTGGTCAATGGTAAGTGTATATAGCCCACCACTTGCATATGTCTTGACGTCTATATGTCTCGACTCTCGTCTCACACACTCACACGCGGCCCGTCGCTACGCTTCTCGGTGAAAAGGGTGTTTAGACTCTCGGTTGCAGAACCTCCTTGTCCTCCGCTACTTAGGCTCAAAATATGTCTCTCGGTATACGCCCATGCATGTAATCATATCGTAACACACTACCCATATCCCTCAGTATTGCGCTTGCTCCATTCGAGTTCACGTTACGTCAAAATCAGATGCTCTCATGCTGATGCAATAACATTGCTTGGCGGTGTGATTCAGTTTGGTGCTCGGTAAGAGCTTCCGCCTCGTCAGGCTCCTCCCGGCTGTTGTGATCATACCTCCAGGCCAGCTCAACAACGGGCGCAGCCATCTCCGAACATGCGTCCACCGGTTCATCGTTGCCAGCGCTGTCACTCAGTGTTAGGAGTGTCCTGAACACACGGTCAGTGGTCCCCTCAGCTAGGAAGATGTAGCTCATCTCATCGTTACAGTGATGAGGGTCCTCGACGGTCTGTTGGGTTGTATCTCATGATGCACGCACAGCGCACATGTCATTCAGTCGCACTGAACAGTTGTACAAGAACCAGAGCTACTCTTCTATACATCTTTAGGGAATGGCGCGGGTAACCCACGGGTACCAAGAGCCATACCCGTGCCCATACCCGCCAAAACCCACGGGTAAATGGGTATGGGTACATGCGGGTACGGGTACTGCAGCTAACGGGTATGGGTACATGTGGGTTTGGTGATTAGTGCACGGGTTTACTGGGTATCACCATAAATATAGTGGTAATACCCTTTAGTAAAGTCTAAATCACCCCCACAGGCTATATGCAAGCATATAACAGGTGATACACCAGGTGGGTCAGAGAAACAATGCACATATAAGTAATCCAATTGCTTATATACCAGTATGTGTAGTGTGGGTACGGGTACGGGTTTTGCGCGGGTATGGGTACGGGTTTTGCGCGGGTAGGCCAATGGCTACCCATACCCGTACCCACACGGGTATATATAGGTGTACCCGCGCGGGTTACCCATACCCGCGCCATTCCCTATACATCTTGTTGCGACGATATCAGGTTCAGGATGTCGGATGGCAGCATACTTGTTGAGATACCCATCTCCACGGCACCTCATCTAGTCACACTTTGGGTCCTCTCTCTGGCATGCCGTGCCACTGTGCCACTGCATTCCGCACAGGCGCAAAGTTTCTGCCAGTACCTGCGTTCCTCCTTCATTCCATCGTCACGGCTCACCATCCAAATCATCTTCAGGTTGATCCAGCGACACTATCAGATTGGCTGGATGGCTGTTCAGCTGCGCAACATCCAGTCCACGCAACTGCGGTGTGCGGCTGCGTTGAACTCGCACAGACTCTATACCGCATGGTGTGGTTAGGATATCATCAGATATGACAGTTTCCAGCACCGTATGTACCTTGATGACCATCTGACATCAGGCACAAATCACGCATCCTAGATGGTAACTGTACCATTGTGCGCAATATAAGACCTGGTTATGCCACGAATGTAGCCGCAATATTCCTTGACCCTCAGTGACTTGAGGGTCCTCCTTAGACCTCACCATGTCTTGTGACGCTGATGATGCTGCTGCAACTGTGGCTCTATTTGATGTCTTGTATGTCGCATAGCTTGATGCCTCTCGTCACCAATAATGCTTGCTAACTCCATCCAAAAGCTATACAGGCCGCGACTGTGTGGTGGCCGCCTCAGGTGCATTCATTCCATTTCAAGCTCGTCCATGTTACCCTGACGCTTTCTCTCACCATAGTTCTCTTCATCTACAACACTGTTCTCACATTTGATGGAGAAGTCACATACTTCTGGACTATGAAGCGCATCAGTGGGGCATCACTCTTGTTCTTTGCAAACAAGTGGATTTCCATGGTGTACTATGTCATGTTATTGGTCACATTTGCATCTTTCCCTTCTGATAAGGTACCGCAGTCTCAGTCCATGCCATGGCAAATCTGACCAGAAGCAGAGGTTTGTGTGAAGCCTCACAGAGTTCAGATGACTGCAAAATGATTGTTTATGTCTGCAGCTGTTCTGTGTTTAGCAGAGCTGGGCAGGCAATGGCAATACTGCAATTTGTTCCTGGAGCAGGTACACTATGCTTCCAGTCATCAGATTGTGGTCTCTGACACATGTAATCAGCATTCTCGGCCCTCCATATATATGTGTTGAGCAGGAGCAAGCCCCTGGGAATAGTTGTTACTGCTTTGTCTCTAGCACCAGTAGGTGCCAATCTGGTGAGTGAACTGATGTTCTTGGACTCATATGAACTGCCACAGAATATTGATGGGCCATGATGCAGGTTCAATATGGCTACCAGTACTCTGGAGAGAACTTCCCACCATTTAGATGCCTCGAGACAGACAACACAACTGCTGCACTTCAACTTAGGTTTGGCTCATTCAGTCTCATCACATCCCTTGGTACTGACTCTGTACAAGGCGTAGGTTGGCTAACAATTGTACACAATGACACACACCAATTCACAGAACTGCACAGTCACAACCATCTCACGAGTCCCGCTCATCACTGCGGACATTATACTCATCTACATCACCTGGACAACACTGAGAGGCTCTGCCACCCTGACAGACATCCACAAGTCCCAGAGGCTTACACTGTCTGA
The DNA here is from genome assembly GCA_016618145.1 of Sanghuangporus lonicericola. Lineage (NCBI taxonomy): Eukaryota > Fungi > Basidiomycota > Agaricomycetes > Hymenochaetales > Hymenochaetaceae > Sanghuangporus > Sanghuangporus lonicericola. The sequence continues at coordinate 11,414 of WJSG01023429.1, forward strand.
TGTCCTCTTCCGTGGTGGTATGCCTGCCTAAGCAAATTCCTTTGGCTTACTAATACCTGACTCATGCACAGGAACCATATATTTTGTGTAGGTGCTGCAGCAAAGGTCCCAGATCAACTCATTCAGTTGAACACTGGCATCATCACTAGCATCCTGTTCATTCTGAACATCCTTCATCTGGTCCTTTCTGCCACTGCGGTAAACATCGACCTGTCAAGTATCTGCACGTTAGCACTCATGCACACTTCCATAGGTGGCGAGTGATGACAGTGACAACAGTTCCAGTCTGATTACTGCATTCACTGCCCCGTATGTGTACACTTCACGCTGCTAACCATAGATCTCTGCAAGCATTCACTCACACAAAACCCTTTCACAGAATCACTGCAATCCTCGTCTCACGCTTCCTCCTCGAGCTTCAAGAAGCAAACCACACGGTCGTAAAGCTCGATGCTGACGATCCATTGCATTCCTTGAGGAACACATGGGACAGCACACCAAGCTTCATCTCATCCCTCGGAGGCTTCATCAATCCCAGTTGCTCAGCACAGTCCGATGATGACGATGGTATTGAGTTGCAAGACCACTCAACTTCAGAGGCCCTGGGTGAGGAGGGGGAGGTCCTAGCAGAGGTGCCTGAGGCCATTGCATTGTCATCTTCCACTGCATAGTATCTCACTGTGGCGGATGTTGGTCTGGGATTTCCATAGATGCGTATCAGCAGTTTGGCCCATGATTCCTGTGCTTCTTTCAATCTCTGTGCAGTATTTCTTGGGTATTTATACAGCTCTGCCAAGTGCAAAGCTCTCTGAGGGTCCTCGTGTATCTATGACAGTGTTTTTTTACTACACTCTTAAATTAGGCTTCAGACGGACACTTGTGGATTTGTGCCACTCCAAAAAATTCCTCCTCTTTTACCCTCAAAGGAAGGGTTTCCCTTTCACGGATCAAGCTTTTTGTCTGACCCCACTGGCTTCTCCAAGATGTTGATGGATCCTGGACCCAGCAGACTCTACTCATATTTTGACTGATTGCTCATTGTCTACAGTGCATGGGCACCTCGACAAGTGATGACTTTGTGACTCTGAGGCGGCGGCAGTGGCGAGGTGTTCTGCGGAGGGCGAGTGTCCGCGTATAAGAGCACTGTGAGTGTCCACTACTAGACCGTCCTGTTTGGGTATGCCACAGCACCTCGGACTACTTGTGAATGGGTCCAGTTCCTCGGAGGATCACACAGTGGTATTTATCGGATCACTGTGGTACTATAGCACAGCCTGTAGGGTTCATCATGGCGATCTGTATACGGCCCTCCTGCATGCGAACACTGTGGCGTGCGTTCAGCAGCTCAGTGAGAGTGATGTGCCATGCAATGGCATTACTGAATTCTCTGTCTTGCTGCGCAGACCATGCACCCTCTCCGAGGCTCGTATACTGGCACTTGCATTGGTACAACCTCCACTTCACTCGACCTCGAGATTCTCAACGCAAACTATGCGCAAGATTGCGCACCGCGCGGCGCTGCGCAACGCTGCGTTGCATTGCACATTTTTTCTGTGGGCCCCATTCGCGGGGGTACACGGGAGTGCGTCTCAACCTACATCAGCTCTCCGACTCGCGAATGCCCTCTCCCGAGCCGGGGCCAGTCGGCACGCTTGCGTGCCTTGGGCTCATGTATGGCCCTCGATGACGTTGCACAGGTAAATGCTGCTCTTCGCGCCTCCGTCTCCTCCACCCTCGGTGATGCCGCGGGTCTAATCGAGGGCCTCATTATTCTCAGCCTGCCGGTCCCCTCCAGCCTGCTCACGAACCGCAGCATGCGCATCTTCGCCGTGCATATTGTCGTGCCTCTGTGTTGGCCAGTCAGGCACGACGGATTCTCTGGCTGGGGTCGCCATCCAAACGCCGCTGGGCTGGAAGTCGCGACGTCCCTCCTGACGCACAAACACTGTTCCAGCAGTGCTCCTGCAGGACATCTTGTCTTGTGTGTGATGGTCTTAGCTTGTGTCTTCCCGTCCTCTCGGATCCCCCGTAACTGCTCGCCAGTGTCACTATCGTGAGTTCATTATCTGTAACCGTCGTGGCGACAGAGGAGGGCCAAGAGTAGATACATACATGCAGACATGGGCAGATGGAGGAAGACAATTGAATCACAGATTGGAGCTGAATGATGTTTGATCTTGTGCGCAAGTTCGTCATAAACGTTCCTCGTTCAGCGCCGCAATCCTCCACCCCTTATGAGTCGCCCAACAAGGACACCCTGCTGGCGAGTCCGGGACGAGAGATCAAAAGCAGAAGTAGTCCTCGCGCTGTTTCTCAATACAGTCAGCGGACGTGCCACCGAACATGGAGGGCGGAGGAAGAGAGAAGCTGCTGCACTACTTCTGCAAGTTCTACCCAACCCGCTCCTCGCCATCGTCCACCAGTTCTGACGGATGCGACTTGCATGACATTCACATAGCCCTGGGGCGTTGCCATTGCAAATGCGCGCCTCGGACGAGTGCAGCGAAGCGATCCGAGAGCTCATGCGCCTTCTTGGGCGAGCGCGAGAGCCTTGGGTCCCATGACGAGCGTGCGATGCCGACATGGTTGCGCCAGGAGAAAGCAGAGGGTTGAGACGGAGGTGCCAATGACGATAGAGAGAATAAAAGGGGTGGGAAGTTGAGAGCTTCCCGGTGAAGAGCCGTACCTGCAGTCCTTCTGGTAAGTCCGCTGCTACTTCTGCTCCGGCCGCTTGTCCTCGTAACCAATCGAGGGAAGCATCGGAACAGCTTGCCCGTGAGCGTGAACTCCATGTGCATATCCAGACGACCGGGCGGCTCGTACTCGCCTGTCCTACTGAGCACCAACACTCTCAAGCGCGTTCAGCAGCTCGCTCAGAGCGATGCGCAGTGCCACGCAGTCGCTGAAATACCTCTCTTTCTGCGCACCCGGCATGGCTCTTCTTCGGCTCGACGAGTCGCGCTTGATCCTTTGGCATCGAGATCCTCCACGCGCACGAGCACGACGTGCTTGTGCGGCCTCAGCGATGGCAGAGTCGAGTGTCGGGTCATGTGCGTGAGGGAGACGATTGGGACGTCGAGGTCGAGAGCTAGCCTGCGACGCTGTGAATGAGCCAGCTCTTACCGGCGCCCGGAGCGCCGTGCAGGGCGTATCCACGGTGCTGCAGGGGGGCTGGATAGAACACCGATGTCAGCGACGACTGAAGACGCAGGCGCGGGTGTGGGACTGGCCTCGCTAGGTATATAATTGCTCGATCGCCAGGAGTCCTCAATGATACTGTATGACCGACTTTCATCGGCTGCTTGCGTGGCGGGCAGGTGATCTGCCGGTACTCCCTGACGACGTACAGTGTCCTCCAGGCCTCTACAGTGGCGCGATCCAAGACACGAGCGACGAGCCATGAGGGTAGGTAGCTGCGGTAGAGATCGCGGGGTACATAGCGATAGCCTGGGTCATCGAGCGAGCGGGCGCTCCCAGTCAAGTCCGCCGGGGTGCCGTGCATTGACGCGGGCTCGTCAAGAGAGAGGTGTCGGAGACATTGTCAAGTGGAATGCAACTGAAGGCGGGCGCGAGGTGAACAGCAGACACTGTGCGGATGATGAGGTCATATCGAGGGCCAGGTGGCTGAGGAAGAGAGGAGGCGGCATGGACTTCAGCCGTTGGCACGAGCATGCAAAAGTGCTAGAATTGCGGCGGACGGGAGGAGGATGTCGCACATTACAGAGCAGTATGCATCTGAGGGCGCGGATGAGATGGATGTGCTGCACATCGCCATGATGGATACCCGGAATCCTTTGCGACCTATCAGGGTCCAGGT
>WJSG01023450.1:0-11060 GCA_016618145.1 Sanghuangporus lonicericola
GGCTCTTGCTGAGGAAGCTCTGCACCTGCTGGGCGGTCGGGTACTGCGGCGCTGCCGAGATCGGGTAGAGCGGCTGGTTGCTTGAGGACGAGGAGTCTGCGTTCTTTTGTTTTGGCGTGCTCTGAGGTGACAAGTGAGCGCGCGTCCATGCAATGTCTGCGATGGCTCGCGTGGACGCACCCGGTCGCGGATGAACCGCACGCACGCGCTGCAGATTAGCTTGATGAACTCGGTGTCGAGCTCGTTGTCGGTGTACCACGGGCCGCCGGTCATCTCGTCCGACGGCTGTAGGTGGTAGAGCATGTAGATTTTGCGTGTCGGGTACTGTGGACGGTCGACGGTCAGCTTGGATTCCACGGTAGTGTATTTTCAGGCTGCGCACCTTGACTGACTTCGTAGCCTTGATGAGCTGCTTTTGCACGAGCGACTTAAGGCACCGGTCGATGACTGTCTGATGCAGCTCGGTTTTTGCCTTGAGATGCTTCGTCCATATGCCTGGAGAGTACTTGTAGGTCAGCCACCGTGCCATTGTTTGCCGTACGGGGGTACAGGGTGCGTTACGGGCAATCGCGAGACACGGGCTCGAGTGGGCTTGCAAGCGGATTGGCATACCTTCGTTCTTCGCAGCCTGGATGTAGCTCAGAATCATAGCCTCCTCTCCGGTCAAGTCCTTCTTCCTTCAAACGCCAAAGTCGCCCCGTCAGCCCACAGTGTCTCGCCCAGTTGTTTCCTGAGCGCACGCACACTTCAAGCTCCTTCTTCATGACAGCACGAAACAACACAGCGCCCTTCGCGTCCTTCATCGCCTTCAGCAGACCCTACACGCTCTGCCTGAGCTTCCGACATCCCGAGGTAAGAACAGAAGGTAAGCCTCACCGTGCCCAGCAGGAAATTCAGCGCGGCCGTCCGCGCAGCCGCGTCTGGAACGATAGCGTCGCATTCTTGCTGCGTAAGAGTCTACGCGCAGACGTCGTGAGGATTGTGTGTTCCAACGTATTGGTGCCCGCCTACGCGGGGACGTACGTGCTTGGGGTCCGCGAGCGCAGCTTGGTGCAGCTTGAGCTCGTGCGTGTTCAGCTTTCGGCCGCTCATCTTGCCTCACAGCCCTCGGTGCGTGGCGTCCGGTGTCTTAGACAAGAGACAGATCAAGAGAAGAAACAAGCGGGAGTAGTTCAGAGTCAAGATGAGTGGGAGGAAGAGGAGGAGGAGGAGGAGGAGGACGGCTGTCGGCGAACGCGATCGACTCAAATCTAGTGAAGCGCTGACGCGTAGTCGTCGGGCCGGCGGTCCGACAGCAGGAGCTCGACCTCAGGCAAGAGTAAAGTATTGGGAGACGATCTGCAGTCTCCACAAGAGTAATTTTTCTACGGAGTAACCCAGCGGCGACAACATATCGTACAAGAAATCAGCACACAGAATGAGTCCTAGGCGGAGCAGGCGCGATCGTCCGCGAGTCGACGAGCAAAGGCACAAGAAACACCACTGTCCACCGGTGCACTCAGGCAGGCGCGTCCATCGGCACCCCTGGGCCAAAGGTTCCAAACCCAGGTCCTAGATTCTGCGTCTCCTTTTGACCTTCTCCGGCGCGCACGACGACGACCGAGTCCGACTCGCTGTCCGGGTCCTCCTTCTTCACTGACTGAGACTCGGAGTTGCTCTCGGGCCCGAGCCCTGGGCCCGGCTGTCGCCCGCGGGCGAGAGCGTACTGAGTCCGCGCACCGTCGGCAAGCTCGGACAGGGCAATGTGGGGGCCGTCTTGGCGGGCGCGGAGGAAGAAGCGGACGACGACGAACGTCGAGAGGGCGCCGATGGTGAGGGCGGAGGCGACGACGAGGATGAGGACGAGTATGCATGCGAGCAAGAGGGCTGTGGGTGCGTTGCGGGGAGTTGAGCATATGCGCGTACATGTGATTACGGGTGGCAGGACGACGCTGGGCGACGCGACGAGACAAGGGAGATGGGATGGCAAGGGGCGGGTAACTCACCGACGACGCTGACAACCGAGGACGCGCTCAAGAAGGCGGCTGCGAGTGCCACGAAAGCGAAGGCCGCAAATACGAATATCGAGAACCCTCTGTATAATCGCTATTCAAGACGCGACGCGCATATAGCAAGGGAGTGGGGGCGTACATGAACGACAGCACGGGGAGCGCACTTAGAACGACGAAAGTCGCGACGAACGTCTGCGAGGACGCGATTGTGAGTACATATAACAGTTGGGAAGGTCAGGTCTTGCGTACCGAAGTTGCAGGTCGCTCGCGGAACGATATCAAGAGGTAGTGAATCAGAGGTCGAGCTACATTCCGCTCAAACCTGCGCCAGACAGTACGGGGTCAGCGGATTGGCGTGATTGCACGGTACCCATCCTGTCTCCCCTTCCGCTGAGATCGGAGACACATACCGAGCGAATATATGCCTAACTGCTAACGCGCTCTTCTCGAAGTAATCCGCGAGCAGGTCGTCGCCCTCGTCGGCGTACATGTCGTCACGGTGCTGCTTGGGATGTTGCTGACGACTGGGAGATGTCGAGGACATGACGGTAGAAAGCAAGGAGCGTATACGGTTACCAGCTTGGAGAGCGCGTCCCGTGCCCGCGATCATGGGCGCTCCACGACTTGTCCTCATCCGAATCGTACCTGCAGGCATATGTTCTGCTTTTTTTTCTAGCTGTAGACTCTGGACTGCCTATGTGAATTATCAAGAATACCAGGAGAACTACCGGGAGCGCAGCGTCGCAGAATGAGCGGGCGAAAGCTAAACGCGCTCGAGCAGAAGCTGCACCAAGCCGCGCTCGCAGACCCAACTCATGTGTGTATGTACGTCTCCGCGTAGCTTCGTGGTATATATTGCGGTGTATCTGAACTCATGCGTCGCAGACACTGATACAGGATCAGGCACTGCGCTCATTCCCGACGCGTCCGAGCGCACGGCCGCGATCAACTTTCTCCTTGGGACTGTATGTCCGCGGGGTCCACCTCGAGGGCTGAGGAGTTGAGCAGGGGACGCGGACTATAGTCCGCGATATATGCGTCCAGGGCTCTCTGAAGACGTTGCGTGGACTTTTGGGGGGATGGGCTATCGTTTCGCATGGCGATGAAGAAGGAATTCGGAGTGTGAGTCTCCGCGATATCCGCGACGTGCATGTTGATTGACGTGGGTTCATTGTGGCCTGTAGGAAGACGGGCATGATTGCGGAGGACGCATTGGTTTTGAACCATGCTCTACATGCTATACGACCTCCAACCGTCGGAAGAACTGACCGGCGGCCCGCGGTACACCGATAACGAGCTCGACACCGAGTTCGTCGAGCTACTGTGTATGTATGCGCGTCGTCCGCGACAGGGTGCGGCCCTTTGCTCTGGCCTCCTTCCCCTACTTAGGACGGACACGCGCGGATGTCAGAGCATACCCAAACGAAGGGGCGGGGGTTGAACACAGTACAGCAAGCGAACACGGCCCTTGGATGCGGCCTTGGGATCTGGCTCCGATAACCATGACCAACGGAAGAGGCGACGACCCCCCCGGGTCTGGACTGGATGCCACCGTCGCTCCCACTACTCGCAGTCAGTTTCGAATAGGAAGCAGAAACGCTCCTCCTCTTCCGGCGGCATGCGTCATTCCTGCACGAGGATCACGCTACGTGCACTATCGCCAGTGCGGCTATCGCAGGCTCCCTGCGTGCGATGTGCGACGTTCGACTCCTGCCAGGAGCAAGCCAGGAGGGTGGGCCGGTGGATCTTCAGGAATGTCTATACTGATACGGGAGGTGGCTCGAGGTGGCTCGTCGCTGCTGCGGGGCTAATGGGAAACACATCCAAGTTGTACTAGTGTTTTCCGACGCCGCGTAGCAACCTTATATCCCGCGAGTGCACTCGAGCACGAAGGCCTGTGCGTCATCAGCGGGAACGCCGCGTTCAATATTTCAATCTGCACCATGCCTCACGCTATGCCATCATGCGCTACCCGCTCGCCAGGAGAGAAGGTGCGTGCTCACAATAATGCTCCACATACTGTACGGTGTACCTAAACTGAATCAGAACAAGGCAGGTCACCTCGGGCGCCTACCGAGCGATCGGGCCACACCACGACCTTGCCTCGTGTGTGCATGGTATATGAGGGTACTTGGGACAAAGGAAGCGCATTTAAGTAGGTTAGCCCCACACCACTCGCCAACCACCGCCCATCATGAGTTCTGTGTGGACTCAGAAGTTAAATTGGTACGATGAAATCCCCGTCGACAAGGTCTCGCGGTACTCCTCGCTTGAACGTACAGCTGCGCTCCCCCTCTACCACCAAAATATGCGTCACTTACCCATAATTCGTGTCCACAGAGAGTGAAGGGTACAGGAACAACGAACAGGTTATATGGGGTAAGTGTCCTGCATTGATGCCGCGTGTGACGAGAGAACCACAACTGACGCGTCCCGCACATAACCACAGAGGAGTTCCTCAGCCATCTCGGCTCGCGCCCATCGGAGTTACTCGCGGCGCGGCACAACGGCGCCACACGCGAAGTCGACTGCATCACCGTCCCGCTCCCTGCAGACGTCGATCCGGACTGCCGCATCGAGCTCAGGAACAAGAAGACCGGGGGCATAGGCTTCCAGCTCACGAACAAGCTGCACAATGCCGACCGACGGATAGCTGCTATCCATGAGACAGTCGAGCTCGCGGACGAGCTGCTCTTCGCTCCTATGCAGTTCGTGGACCGTGCTTTGGTACGTGTTCTCCCTCGAGTGTCAAACGTAGGGGTGGTTTGACCGGTATCGCCTTGAAGTTTCCTGGGGAAGATGACCACGTGCGGCCGACGAAGGCGATGCCGAATAAGTGGGAGCGGGTGACCCTCGGCGTTATGCTGTCCAGCATCATCCACAAGCAGTACGAGTGGACGAAGCGACTGGTGTGTGTCGTCTCCCGTGGCTTGCTCTCAGGTCTTAATATATTGACTTCGTGCGGGTGGACTCGAACAGAGCGCGGACTTGGCACATCTATGGTACGTCGACGATCCGTTGTGGATTGAGTGGTCCAAGGACCCGAGCACGGTCGAGGTTCTGTGGATCACTGCTTTGCGGCGGACCCTGCCTGCGGCGAACGGGCGGGTGTATTGGTTCCCGGAGATCGAGATGAGGTTCAAGTGATGTCAAGTCGAACTCGTCCCTATGCAATACGCCTTTCATTCGTTCTGATCGCCCTCGTGTGGTTCTGATACTAGGCCCCTCAGCCAGTCTTTGTTCCCTTTAAATCCGGCGTCGTTCAAAGGGTCGATCAAACGAGTAGCCGATAAGTGTCCTCTGAGCAGGTCATGTCGACGATGGCAAGTCATTTGCGCATGCGCAGATATGCTTTACAACTTTTATATCTGCTCACGAACTGCTGAAAGTTGTGTCTGATTTTGCTCGAGCTCACACTACGTACAACTTTCACTAAGCACGGAGCATAGGCAGTGAATTTTGGCCCGGGCCCTTGATCATAGGACGTGCGTACTTCGAGGATAACAACGCCATTATAAGGAGGGTGCTCATAGGATATCGTGTCTTGACACAGTGACGAAGGAAGGATGCCCGTGGCGTTCAAGTTACCACGATGGGCGCCAACCCCTTTTCTCTTCTTGCATCAGATCCTCGATGTACTAACCACTGATGTAAGTGTTTGGTCGTGTCTGTTGTCCCAAGGACTATTGAACCATCATTCATTGTCACCCTCTCTTTTCTTTTAGATACGAGTATTTGACAGTTCAGTGAGTGAGATCTTTTGAACGATCGCGCTGATCCTAATGGGTGGACCCGCTGATAAAAGCTCCAATTTTCAACGTCTCTCATAGTTTTCCTAACTCGGGTGAGCATGCGACAGACTTGCGTCACCTCGTCCGGATGCATAGAGGACCAAATCTCTTTCCATGGCAGTCGCGAGCTAGTACTGATCAATGATCAATCAGGTCCAGCATTCCTGTCGAGACTCGTTAAGGTCACTGCGATCTCGGCCGAAGTCTGCTTTCGCTCCAACTGCACGCTCTCGTCCGTGAGAGGCCACTCCACCAAACCTGTCGGCTCATCCACTCCGCATCGAAGACCATATCTCCATTCCTCCCAAACACGATGAACGTCCTCGTCTACTCAGGCTCGGACGCCTCCCCTGCCTCTCACACAAACACGCTCGCATCGCTTCGTTCCCTCCTCGTTCCCAACTATGCCGTCCAACCTGTGACATCCCAGGCGCTATCAGGACACCCTTGGTCCGCAACATGCGCGTTGCTCGTCCTCCCGTCGTTCCTACCTCCAGGGACCACATCCTCAGGTACAAGCACAGGATCCGCGCTGTCGCCCGCTGCTGTGAATGAGATCCAGAAGTATGTGTCCGGCGGAGGACGGTTGCTCTCACTCGGGACCCCTGCCCGTGTGCAGTCACGCAAAACGCACAATTCTTTGTCTCTGTCCGCGCAATTGGCGGGGATCAGCATCTCTGGCCTCGATACATCGAAGAGCCAGCCAGATTCTAAGCTGACGCTCGAGGATACCGAGTCACGACTGTCGCTCTCCCTTACCCCCGCTGCTCCTTCCGACTCCGAAGAAGCGGCAGATGTCCAACTGACTGCCGCTGACAACACGCATATCGATGGGATACCGTGTACAGGGGTGATCGATACCTCAGATGCACCCGATGGTGCAGGTGTCAAGATCCTCGCCCGCCTGCGCACGAACGCAGAGTCCCCCGTTGGTGTGCAGGCGCACATTGGCCGCGGAAACGCAGCGATCTGGAGCCTGCACCTCGAGTCTCCTCTCCCCGTCGCAGACAAGGAAAGAGCACGTCTTATCATCCTCCGACAGACCCTTTCGGAGCTCGGGCTCGCCGTTCCCTCCCAGCAAAGCGAGGCGCAAACTCACGCACGCCCGACCCCGCAGATCCTCACCGGAGCCCCCTGGCGCGCTGGCGTCGTCTCAAGTATCCTCCAGGCACTGGAGGTACCGAGCCTTGAGACTTCTGAGCCGTACCAGCTGAAGGACAGCAATGACACCTTCCTCGTGCACCCGCCCTCTTCTGCGGCGCGTGTCTTCACGGAGGCGCGCGAATCCGCGGCGAAGAGGAGCGAGGACCCGTCCACTTGGAACCCAAAGCATATTGTGGCCTATACTGCTAAAGGAGGTGAAGGGTCGCTTCCACCGCGCGAGTTGACTGCCAAGTTCGACATCGCCACATACTACGAAGCCCTTGCCACGGCACGGAAGGACCGCGGGTGCCCTGAGAGCTACCCGCAAAATGGATGGGGCGTCGGTGAGGCACTATTGTACGGCGAAATCGTGACGAGCACACAGACGATGCTGGATAAGTGCGTGTCTTTCATTTCTTATCCCTCAGTTACTCATGCTGCTATTCCGGATGAAGGAATATGCGTCTATTGAGCTCTCTCCCGACACCAGTCCTCTCTCTCGCCTCAGCTCAAGTCACAGGGCGCGGACGCGGCGGGAACATCTGGCTCTCACCGCCCGGGTGTCTGCAGTTTTCCCTGCTGCTGCGCGTACCCTTGAGCGCACTCCCTGCGTCGAAAATCGTCTTCGTCCAGTACTTCTTTGCGCTCGCCGTCGCGGAGGCATGTCGCTCGGAGCAGGTGCTTGGTGCGGAGGGCGAGCGGGTGCGCATCAAGTGGCCAAACGACTTATACGCCATCACTCGGGATGGGGAGAAGAAGAAGATCGGAGGTATCCTGGTGAACACAAGCTTTGGGGCCGGGAAAGTCGAGCTTGTCGTCGGTACGTGCCGCATGCAACTCAAAATCCTTGTTCCTCTCTGACGCGCCATCTATCGTGTAAATCACAGGATGCGGGCTGAATGTCCTCAATCCGCCACCAATTACATCCTTGACACAGCTCCTCCCGGAAGGTAGCACGCCTCCAACGATGGAGCGCACGCTCGCCGCGATCATGGCACGCTTCGAGCGCATGTGGGCCGAGTTTCTGCGCGAGCGGGGCTCGTTTGGGCCCTTCATGGACCTCTACCTTGACCGCTGGCTCCATTCGTGCGCATCAGTTATCTTCGTCTAAGTTATGTGGGCTGACACGGTGTGTGCGACAGGGACCAACTCGTGACGCTCACCACCGTCACTCCCGCACGCAAGGTGCGCATCGTCGGAATCACACCCGACCACGGCCTCCTGCGCACCCTCCCCGAGCCGGATGGGACCACAAGCAGCTATGGTACGGAGTTCATCGACCTTCAGCCAGACGGGAACAGTTTCGACCTCATGGCGGGATTGATCAAGACGAAGACGTAGGTCTAGGACAGACTCGGACTCGGACCAACGGAGACCTCACAGGATGCGACTCTCACTTATCTGCTCACAACATCAGAATATTGGCACTACCTACACGGATTTGTCCTAGCGGAAACATCGAATATACTCCATCTGCATTCGACGTCCCCGGCCAGCCCTCTGAGATCTGAGGCCTGAGGTCTAGTAAGGTGTGGGACGGGCCACGGCATAAGCGCATTTCACAGCTTTTCACGCCGAGTTCGTACATTAATGGGCTACTACAACCATTTTCCAGTCACGCTACAACAGGATACCGTACTCTCAACGGCTGGTGAGGTCGATCACATAGGCGTACATAGGCGTACACTAGGCGGCCTACGGTCATCACGCTCACTCGACCAATTTGGTGGTGTCCTAGCCACGGCCCGGAGGAGCCGGCTGATGAACATGAACGCGCGCTCACTTGTAAGTTGTCTCACAACCACCATGTCGGGCACCCAGCTCGCTACCGAGATGCAAGCTCTCTCTGTAAGACCCTATAACTCACACACCAAACATTGATGTTCAGTTGACTATGTCTACGAACAGCTCAGTGACCGTGCCGTGACTCCTCCCCCCAGTAAGCATTGCGACGAGACCCCTCGCAAATCCTCAAAGAAGCGACCCGTGCTGGTCGACTGCAAGCCCTTACCCCCAGTCGGCGAGTATCATAAGCCGGAAGCCACTGGAGTCTACTACTATGCGATCTACTTGCGCGACCAGGCCCTTGTGGAGTGCGCGGTCCGTGCAATGCCGGAACTTGCAAACCATTCACCCTCCGTTCAGCAACTCCACGCGGTCGACTACCTCCGCTGGCTCGTAGACGACCCGTCGCTGAGCATGCAGCTGGCTGTCGTGAGGAAGCGGCACAAGAAGGCTATGCCCTGCATCACAGAACACGAGGTCGCACTTGTCTTGACCTTGTTCCCGCTCGAGAAGGAGGCCTACGAGAACAGGATGACGGCCAAAGACGTGCAAAAGCTGGTCGACGCGCTGGGATGTAAGCCGGACTGGTACGAGATTGCGCTCTTCATCTAGATGGTGCGTTCGAAACTGCTCGATGTCAAGCTGCCTGCTCACTCCTCGATCTCCACACCAGCCTGCACACGCGCCCTTACTCTTCTATGTCCCAGGTCAGTTTCGTTGTCTGCCGTTCACTACTCGATTGTGCCATCCCATCTCCCATGTTTAGTACGCACTGTCATACCCTCGCATCCTGAATTCCATCGTCACCGTCTGCTCTCCGTTGGAATGTACCTTGCTGCCGTGTGTATGTGTATTGCTATCCTTGCATAATGCGTCTTCATCCACACATGTCGCTTGTTGGAGTGTCGCACGCTTCGGAAGCCTCCTGTAGACTGCGCCACTATGTAAATACTGTAAACTCGTAAGTTGCCGTCCGCAAACACTCGTGCAGGATCGTAGTCGCTGACTTCCACGTATCTCAAGGATATCCCGTGCAGCATGAAGTCTCGCTCCACGCAGGCTCAGGCCCTCATCTACGCTGGCCTCAAGGCGTGAGCTCTCATACCTCGGCGATTAGAGCGTCCACCATATGTACCATATGCATCGACATTGACCTCTCTTCGTTCATAATAAATAGCATACTTGCACATCGGAATCAGTATACATGCTCGCGCAACTCGCACTTGCGATCAAGTGGATGCATGTGCCCGAATGAGAGCCTCTGCAGTAGCAGAGCGTGGTCGGATGGTACATGCAAACGGTTCAGGGTAGCTGTAAGAGAAGCCATGAGGAGAAGAATTTTCACAAGCCCAGACAGACGTACGAGACAACTCCATTCGTCATCTTGACGTCCAGCTTTGTCGTAATTAGGGCAGCAGTCTAGACGACGCAGTAGCAAACTCAGTCTGTGCACGTAGTGGTGAACGGCTGAATGTATTACCTAGACGACGCAGTAGCAAACTATATGTACGTTAGCCTAAGTCGTCTGGAACAGTAAAAGAAACCTCTCACCTCAGTCTGTGCACGTAGTGGTGAACAGCTGAGGGAGAGAGACCGAAAATCTCGTAAGGTAAGTCCGAGGGGGATTACGTAAGAGTAAACTCGGAATAAGCAAGTAAGTAAGAAGTAAGTAAAAGGATAAGTAGTACTATGTACGGTGTACTTATAATACTATTAGTCCACTTTCAACACGCCCACTCAACGGATCATAGTACTACGCTATTGGCAACGAAACGAAGAACGTCCGAGTCCGATGTATAGTAGAATGTCCATCAATGCAGGCCCATACCGAGTGCGAACCTCTCGTGCTTCTCGCGGGCCAACGCCTTCGTCAGGGCGTCCGCGACCTGGTCTCCAGTCGGGATGTACTCGGCGCGGANTAGGGCGTCCGCGACCTGGTCTCCAGTCGGGATGTACTCGGCGCGGATCTTCTGCTCGATCTCGTCCCGAATGAAGTGGTGGCGGATGGCGATGTGCTTCGTGCGTTCATGGAACGTCGAGTTCTTCGCCAATGCCATGGCCGACTGGTTGTCCACGAGGAGCAGAGTGCCCAAGCCTCCAGGGGCGTCGAACGTCGTGCCGAACATCGCCGAGAGGAAGGTTCTGAGCCAGAGGGCCTCCTTCGCGGCAGATGCCAGAGCGACGTACTCCGCTTCGGTGCTGGACTGCGCGACCAACGCGCCGTCCTCCGGGCAAGACGCGCTGCCGTCGAAAACGAGAGCGCGGTCCGTCGTCCCTCGAAGGTAGCGGTAAACGCGCTTGAGTGCGTTCCAGTGCTCCTCTCCTGGGCAGGAGGCGTGCTTGCTGAGTG
>WJSG01023453.1:0-11676 GCA_016618145.1 Sanghuangporus lonicericola
ACCAGCCCGTCCCGATACCCGCCGCACCACCCCCACCGCAGCGTTGCACCCCCCACCGTCCCTATACTACCCCCAGAACACCCTAAGCTCCCAAAGCCCCCACCGTCCCTATAGCCCTCCCTATAGCCCTCCCAGAACACCCTAAGGTCGAGCTTGCATCTGGTGCATCGCGTTCGCACTCCGCTCGTAGCCTGCCGCGCCGCCACGAGGCTACCACACGCCGCACTTCTTCAACTGGCCCAGAACCGCGCTTCGATTCACAAACAGCCTGACCTCAATCGATGCATGAACGTATGCGCCCGGTGCCAGTGGAGCAGCGAGAACACGAGTCGAGCAAAATTCTGCGCAGAGTCCACCAAAACGTCCGTGGCCGGAACTCGTACAGTTTCTCCTGGCCAACAAGGATCAGTTGAGACCTGGAACGCCTCACCACGGACACCTCACCTCAATCATCCTTCCCTCCCCTCTTGCCCTTCCTCATGGAGGTCGTCTCCCTCCCCTCCTGCTCGCCCGCCGGCCTCAGCTGCACGCCCCGCCCGCCCTCCCCCGCCCCAGGCCTGATGCTCCGAGTCCAGAACCCGAGCGCCCGAAACAGCCTCACGTTCATCTTGCACGCAAGCGTCGCCACACGGAGCCCAAACCGGACGAGCGGGACGAGCGGGGGCACGAACATCACAGCGACGTCTTCGTGGTGGTAATAGTCCTCGTGCTCGGCGATGAGGTACACCGTCTTGGACGGGTCCGCGGGCGAGGGCGCCGGGCGCAGCTTGAAGCGTATGAGCAGCCTGCGGCAGCGCGTAAGGATGCGGAGTCCGGACTCCAGCGAAACGAGAAGAAGAATGCAGGAAGACGGGTGCGGGTGTGGGTGCTTTGTGGCGGAAGATGGAGGACATATGGGGGCACAGAGGGGGAAGGACGTACTTTGCGGGCGCACGCCTGAACGGCGACCAGCGGACACAGAACACCTGCGTGACCTCCACGTACGCGGTGCGCCGCTCCGCGTCGTAGCTGACCGCGTCGATGTCCACGAGCACGGGCGACAGGATGCGATACCACGCGAGGATGGCGAGCAGGTCGGCGCGCGAGTCGGGTGCGGGCCAGACGGCGCAGAGCGGGTGCCGGAAGGCCATGCCGGGGCGTAGTACCTGCGGCGTGCGCGATGGCGCGTTCAGACGGAGGAACATGAATGAGATGACAGGACTCACTTGAGGACCGCCGCATCGTGGACCTCGGGGTCGGTCGCACCGGTGATGAGCCTGGCTACCTCGGCCATCTCTTTGGCTGGGTCCTCCATGGCGAATGCGGTTGCACTGAATATGCAGGCAGGCTGTCGCAGCTCGCGGGTAGGGCGACAGGAGACGGTAGTCGGCGGGGGTGGGTGACAGGCCAAACGAGAGGGGGCTGGGGGAAGACGTGCGAACGTACGCACGCCGTACGGGATCGCACGGTAATGGTCTTACTGTGTCCGTGTCTGGGGAAGAGAACGCAGCTACTTGCTTGGACTATGTAGTATGCATATACCATCTTGGACCTCGAGGGATTGATGATCGCGCTTGGAACGTCGTCCTGAGACAGTGAGACAGATACTGATAGGACCCCGCGTGTATGATGCATTCTGCACAGATTCCTGAGTCGGACGTGCGTTCGGTCTCTGCACCTCCATAGCCATTCTTCAGACCAGGAGCGATGTGTTTGCCGACTAGTAGGAGATGATCGGATGAGCCAACTGAGGGAGATGTACGCACTGAGAGGCATGACGCGTGACGTCATCGCTACGACGCGTCCGGGGACAGGCCCACCACGCCATCCTCATTAAAGTAAGCCATCCTGCAGCAGTACCTTCTCTGACGGTGACGAGCTCAGAACATCGTGAGCGCACGATATCTGCAGCCACAGGAACCCATGCCCTCCGCCATATATGCGCAGGTCTTATACAGTGTCCACGCAATAGATAGCATAACGATTCCCAACACCGTCCGAGCTCGAACAGCACACAACGAGACACAAAGTCCGGGGCAGCGCCGCACACAACAAGGAAAGACATTCGCGCACCTTGGAGCGTCCCAGACACCCGCCACCTCAATCGTCCTTCCTCCCCTTCTTCCCCCTCAGCACCCGCTCCTCGTCCTCCGCAACGGGCGGCAACGGCTCGCCCTCCGGCCGCAGCTCGACGCCCTGCCCGCCCTCGCCGTCCCTGACGCTCCAATATCCCAGCGCCCCGAAGACGCGCGCGTTGACGCGGCACGCAAACGTCGCGGCGTGCAGCCCGAGGCGGATGAGCGGGATGAGCGGGGGCACGACGAGCGCGGCGAGGTCGTCGGGGTGGTAGAAGTCTTCGTGCTCGGAGATGACGTAGAGTGTCTTGGACGGGTCGGTGGGCGAAGGGGTGGGGCGGAGGGTGAGGTGGACGAGGAGGCTGGGGGGGTGGGATTTCAGTTCGTCGAGGGGGGACGCGCGTTGGACGAAAGATGAGTATAATAGAGGACGTACCGTGCGGGAGCGGGCGTGAACGGGGACCAGCGGATGTGGAACACCTGCGTGATGTCCAGATACGCCGAGTTCTTCTCGGCGTCGTACGTGACGTGGTTGACGTGCACGGAGAGCACGGGCGAGAGGATGCGGTACCACTGGAGGATGGCGAGCATGGCGTCGCGAGAGTGGGGCGCGCGATATACGGCGCAGAGCGGATGCCGGAAGTGCATGTCCTCGGCGTAGTGCATGTCGGGGATGGCTGAGAGGACGGGGATGAGTGCGAGCTGCGAGGGGACTCACTTGAGGACGGCGGTCTTCTGGATCTCGGGGTTGATCGCTGCTGTGACAGTCAATGCGACGTTGGCGATCTCTTTCGCTGGGTCGTCCATCGTGTAGGTCTGTGATGTTGAAGGTCGAGTAGGCGGGGTAGGTGTGCGCGCGCTTGAGCAGGACGGATGACGTCGCGCGCGTCAGGCCCTCCTCTCTCTCCGTCTCCGAGTCCCAGTCCGAGCCAATCCGATCCCTGCACGGTCGACATGCTCAAGCTCCCGCCGCGCGCACTACGCTCGCTGCACCACGGACGGCAAACAAGCAGGCCCGGAGGAATGAGTGGGGAGCGCGGCACGCACATCTCGGTGAGTTCCACGCATGCTGCCCGCCCTTGCCCTCGACGTCCGCGTTCCTGTCGTCCTCCACCCGTGAGCCCTTGCAAGTTCAATACCCCGCCAGCAACGCACACAGCGCTGTGCAGCCCTCCCTCTGCGCGCACTTGTTCGTTCGAGCCGCGTCCACCCGCCGCGGTACTTGGACCTGCCAAGACTGCATGTACTCATCCTACGCGCAGACGTGTAAGTACCCCGCCGCTTTGTTCGTCCTTCAGCATCTTCCAGACCCCGCAACGTCCTCCCGGAGCCACCGTCTGGCAATCCGATCTCGCGGCGCGAATCGTCCTCCCTGCGACCTCTTGCGTACGCACTGGCTATCGACGTGCGCGACGACACATCCATTCAAGGACGGTAGGTACACATGCTAGCGGTCCTCCGCACTATAACTAACGTCTACTATTGCACAGTATCACACCGCTGCTGCTGCACGCGCCCTCAACCGTTCCCTGCGCGCACTCGCCTCTGCTAGCTCTCGCGCAACTACGCGGAATCCCGGGTACCCTCAGCAATCCGTCAACACGGCCGGTTCCACTCCAACGCCCATGCTACCGCGTCCGGCTTACCCTCTCGACATCACGCAATCGTACCTGTCAACGGGCCCAGAGCGGTAAGTGCTGGTATTCTCGAACAGGAGTAAGATACTGCACTGACCTGGATATGCCCGTAGTGCGCCGGCGCATCCAGTGAGGGCAGCAACAGGATCGTCGAGCACAGAGGCGGCAGGCGGCGGCCGCATGAACACAGCGGGCGGCGGAGGTGGGTGTGTCGAGAGCGGTGAGCGGTGACTGGTAGGCAGGGGAGCGGGTGCTGGGGGGCGACTCCGAGTCCATGCAGGTACTTATACCGTTCCAGCGCAGGACAAACACGCCACGCACCGTCGTGCCGCTCTCTGAGTCTCGCGAAGGCATGCACCCGAACACGTCGCTCCGTGCCGGCAAACCCTCGACGGCGTCCAGGTGCTCGGCGCTCGGCGCCCAGCACCACGCGCTGCGGTACCCTGCTCGGGACGGTGTCTTCAGCCTGACTCTTCGACCTCCAATTTCGTTCCCGAGCTCTACGGCGGATCTGTCGTCATCCCGGTTGCGGGGGCCAGGCCTCAGGCCTAAGGCTGCGTTCCTGTCCCGACTGTGCAGCTCGTACGCAGCCCGTGCCTCCGTGCTCCTCTGTGGTTCACGTTCCACAGATCTCGCTATCTGCACCACCACCACTGACGCGGACGTGGACCTGCTCACCGTGCACCTCCCACCTCCCATCTCCCAGGTCCCAGGTCCCAGCCGTCAAGACTCGCGAGAGGCCAGAGCAAAGTCGATCTCGCCGGACCCGAATGCCGGCTTGGATCGCGCTCGCCCTAAGTTTCTGGAATCTGCGCCGGCGGGAATTCGAGTGTATCGAGGGACCCTGGGACCATAGGTACGGCAGATGCTGATGGACGGCCTCGTCGGCGTCGGCGTCGGCTGTGGCATGTTCGTCTGCTGTCCATGCCCGCGGCCTGAGCACCGAGCACCGAGTACCGAGTACCGAGGGCCACGCTCATCGGCAGGCTCCTACAGCTGGTGCGCAGGCCGCAGACCCATCCGCTCAAGCCTCAGACAGGGTCTCGTCTCGCGTTCGCCGACCACGGAGGGACCGTGGCCATATGCAAGTACCAGTGTGGAGAAGGCGCGGACTCCACGCTCTAGGGTCGAGCTGCGAGCATTGTGAGCTTGGCAGCGACTCTTCGGACTCGGGTGCAAGCACGCTGCACGCTGCACGCTGCACAGGACCGGGGTTCGTCCGGGAGCTTGGGAGACGTGCGATCGAAGCACGCTCAGGGTCGACGCTCCTCGGGGCGGGCGTATCTGGAGGCACGTACCGTTCTGTCTCGCGAGGCTGAGGCTCGAGCTCGAGCTCGTGTCCGCCGTATCACGAGTTCTGACTTGGCCTGAGGCGTCGAACGCATCGTGTCGTATTGCCTGTAGGCTGTGGGCGGAGGTATGTGCGCGCCCTCGCGACGTGTGGATGCGCCGACCTCAGACTCGTGCGAAGTCTGTATGGAGCCGGTCAGGGCAACGGGCTTCGTTCCGGAGCATCCATGATCCAGGACGAAACAGCCGATGGAAGGTGCCCGCAGCGCAGACCCGACGCGCTCGGTTCATCGCGATGCGTACCATGGAAGACACGGCCTCCGAGTCGCCGTGCGACGTGCTCCTTGCTCCTTGCTCCTTGCTCCAGCCGTCCCCGTTCTGTCCGCCGTGCAAGGTTCAAGGTTCAAGGTGCGGCCTTCTCGCTGTTCGATCGTGTATCCAGTATGTCCGTACTCTGTCTCGACACTCAGGTCTGTGCCGTGCAGCAATGCCATGCGGTTTACAGACTCTCTCCTGGGCGGCAGGCGGCAGGCGGCAGGCGGCCTCGACATGCTGTATGTAGGTTTCCCTGACGGCAGGACACAAGCGAAGGTACACGGACCGTGAGTGCTGGGTGTCTGATTGTTCGGAGTCTCAGTCGCAGGTCGATCTTGCCGGACCCGAGAGAGGACTCGAATCGCATCAGCGTGTCGGTGCGACGGCGTCTTGACATTCGCCTCCAGAGGCTGGATGCGACGAGATGTACGGCCTGGTCGGCGACGACATTGCGTCATGCAGCTGCCAGCCGATGCTGGACGCTCTGAACTCGGGAGGTTGACATGTTCGGGAGGACGGTGCGTGCTTGCGTTGATTCGGTTTGCTGAAGGATGCTCGTGCTCGCGCTTCTCGTCGCGGATTTTCAGCCAATCCTGCCGCTTCGCTGGGGAGGGGCTCGAGGCCAGACTCTAGTGGATGCAGTGGCTGACCGCACACGAAGGGACATGGAGATCCCGCTCATTCACGACGTTCGTTTGAGCTGAGCACGCACACACGTCCCGGATCGTGGCCTGGACCCCGACAAGCCAGAGTCAGAATCAGAATCAGAGCTTGGAATTGAGGCTCGGGATCGGGATTCGCACGTCGGACGTCGGGTGTCGGGTGCAAGGAGCGGACACGCTGGCCACACTTCGACATGTCCGTCGGGCCGTCTGCGTCGAGTCGCACGAAGCTCGGAGGGTTCGAGCTCTCGCGGTGTGCTCGTCCTCTTCGGACTTCCTGTGCGTGTCGGACGTCGGAAGGACTCATATCAGCGTGGAGGACGGCGAGGCAGTTGGGACTGCACTGTAGACAGACAGCCGTTTGAACTCACGCACACGGACAGGAGAAGTCCCCCGGCCAAGCATGCTGCCCGGACACGGACAAATCACACGAGACGTCGAGACTCGAGACCCGGAGTTCGCTTCGGAATGCACCAGCAACCGCAGCAGGGAAGCACTCACAGACCAACGACTCGCCTCCAGAGTCCAGGACCACACCCCCGGGCGGACGGTCGTGGGGTCGCTCTCGTGGACGACGGACCCTGGGCAGGCTGTACGGTCTCTCGCAATATACCAACCGGTTCCTGGAGTGCCAGGGAGATCACAAGCAGCACAGCGGGTACATCAACGTGAAATGGACATTGGCATACCTGGGCGAGTGGCCGCAGAGACCCGGTGCGGCCATGCGCGAAGACGACAGCGACCGTCAAGGTCAGGAAGGAAAGGGAAGTACAGGACTCGGACTGCGTGGTTTGTCGAGACTCGAGTCCGGGAGACGAACGCTGTTCCGAAATCAAGCACGCTGGGAGGACTCGCCGCTCGAGTGTACGTCGATCCCTGCACGGTTCGTCTCTGCGCAGAACTGACTGGAGACGTGGGCTGCGCAGGTAGTTCGTACTGTGTACTCTACAGCGTACTCTGGAGTCCACGGAGATAGTTACGGGCGCATCCAGCGCTCTCGTTCGTTCGGAGGGCAGCGTCCATGCAATAGCGAATTCAGGCAAGTGTTCAGTTCCTTCTGACAGACACTCCACCGTCGAAATCGAAACGGAGCACGTCTTGCTTCGCTCCGGCATGCCCGGGCAGGTATGCGACTCGCTCTTCATGGTAAGATTCTAGCAGGGCAGCGTCCGTGCAATAGTAAATTCAGGTTCGTGTTTCGTTCTATCTGACAGACATCTCGCTCTCGAGAACGAATCGGAACAGCTCTTGTTTCGCTCCGGTCTGCTTGGGCACTGCGAGCAATCACGGTTTCTGGCTCTCGTCCTACTTACAGTGCATAGTAAGCTTCGAGCGCAACCCCGCTGTTGCATGCAACTGGTGTACTCATGACACAGCCAGATTCCCCGGTCCGAAGAGGATCTGCTTTGGTCCGACTTCCCCAATGCTAGTCTCCAGTATGGTTGCATCGCACACCACTGAGCAACTACACGAAGAGTCGGCCCGCCGTGGCGATCATTGCAAGTCCTGGACTGCGACGTTCGTTTCCTCAAGCTTCCGACGTTGCAATCTCCTCCTCAAGTTGTCGTTGAGCCGAGCTGTGAGACTGCACGGCGCACGTGCACTCCCGAGCTAGAGCTTGACGCAGCTTGTGTGTGTTGTTCTCCGCCCGCTTCTGACTAGTTGTCGCGAACGCGGCCAATGCATTGAACACGACGCGATCGAGCAGCCAACTGCGGCGGCGTCACAGGAAAGAGACACACGAGAAGAAGCCTCTGCATCGAGGTGCACCGTTCAGTCCGAAAGCGACCTGGGTGCGAGATGCAAGCGTTCTACATACTTCGCTCCGCTTGTGCAGTCGTCGGGTCAACGCCAGATATTCCGCGTGTCTCTCCCCTCACGGTACGAGTGCTCCTTCCATCCTTGCATGTGTCCTTCCTTCTGCATAACTCACTCGTTCTCATATACAGCAAAGTGTCGCTGCTGTTGTCTGCGCATCCCGGGGTGGCCGCGGAGCACTCTCAGCTGCGACGGAGATCACGGCGTCACGTCGAACAGACGTCGCCTCGCATGACGAAGAATTTTTGGCTCTTGATCGGTACGCTCTCATTCGGCACGCTCGTCGAGTTCGCGACCTGATGGAAGGTCGACCAGCGATTCGACGAGTCTCCTGATGACAGCTCGAGAATGACAATACTGACGTAGCTGGTGCTCTAGTTCGGGATGCAGAATACGCGAAAACACATGCGGGGCGACTTGCATGGCCGGTCAGAGAGCCCGACGCTCGCTTGGTAGGCGAGAGACGTCACGGATACAGGCCTCGACGCCCGTTGAGCGAGCTTCAACAGGATGCGGACTGCGTCGTCGATAATGGCCGTGAAGACCCGCGTATCGGCTGCTTTACTGGACGCAAGTTGCTCCAGCGATACCGCTCGAAGGGCTCACACCGGGCACGACTTCCGTGGGATTTCGCCTCATCGCCGGGACGTCGCGATATGTGCAGTCCGCCATGGAAGATACGGAGCAAGCTTCAATGTTCCGCCGTCAACAAGCACTACTCGGGACGCTCCCTGTGAAGTCTCACACGAAACCTGTATGTGTCCGCACGGCCTCCGCTTCATGGCTGGATCGTATTCGCTCCGAGCAAGCTGATGCACAGAACTCTGATCAAGTGTTCCGTGGTCTGGTATGCGCAGGAGTAGATCGAGACATCGAGCTCGCACGTTTGCTCGCGGCAACCGGTCGCGCCGGAACAAGATACGTCGTCCAGAGCCTCCTCCGCTGTGAGGGAGAGCTCAGCCTTCAGCTGCGGCCCAAGGGAAGGAGGACGGACAGCGTGAAGCACGCAACCGCTAGCTCCTGATCGCGGTCTCGTGATCTCGTCATGCGCGTCGCGACGCGTACCTCCGCCTCCCGATCTGTATCTCCAGCTCATACGTCTCGCCCCCGGACTGCGACGTCGCTTGTGCAATGTGACGCAACGCCGATACACATCTCGGCTTTTTGGAACGTTGTACACTGGCGCCACGCCTGGCATCTAGTTCCATTGCTCGGGACCGCTGTGTCCGTGGCCAGCACCGGAAGACACCGCGATATACGAGTTCCCTTCCTCTCTCCGTTGACAGCACGGACGGACGATGTCTGTGCGCACCTCGACTGCCTCAAGTATCAAATGCTGCGTATGTCTATGGTGTTCCGAGTAGCTTTGTGTTTAGGCAAGTCAATCTCAGCTGTGAACCATTATCTCTGAAGCGTGCTCACAATCACACGATCAATTAGAGCAGCAGGGGCATGTCATAAAAGGTACACGACAAGCAGCCGATGCTTACTCGACTCTGCGACAGGCGCGGACGATCGAAGCCTAAGCATGGAAGAGGGACGTTGTGGTCTGTTGTTTGCGCGGCCGTTCTTCCGAGCGGAGCATTCCGGCCATGCCAGCAAGTATCGGTGGTTCCGTCTCCACTCCCATCCTGTCCCCATCCCTTCTCCCACCTTCATCATCCTCACGCAGAAGCGGCAGACATGGCTTCATGCTCCCTGCGACCCGGTCCTCACGCCCCAGTCAATCCTTGACACCGTCACACAATGCACACGAGTATTGAGGTCGGAAGACGTCTTCAATTGCGGAACTCTAGGTACGTGTCACCTCTTCTACATCGGATTCCAGAGCCGTGCTAATGCAGCTTCTCCCAGCCTATGTCGTACACGCCGTCACGCGTCGCGACGTCGTTCCCTCAGTTTGTGGAATGTCTCGATCTCTGGCTGGTGCAGATTCAATCGGTACGTGATTAGCTCTGCTTCAGGCCTTGTCGGCATCGCGCTAATTGCTCCGTTCAGCCCTGTACCTCGCCCGCTCTCGACGCGTTCAAGACCAGCTCTTCCAGCCTGCGTTGCGCACACTATACGCCCCGCAAGTACCCGCTCAGTCTCTGCGGCTCCTCCAGGGCGCGGTCGTATGCCGCGTTGCTCGTGGGTTCGGAAACGAGGCTGTACCATGTAAGTCTCTCTGCACGTCGCCGCGTCAGTATCGTACTGACCGCACTGTTAGTACCGGGCGACGAACTCACCCGCGACCCGCCGTCATTCCGACCCGGGCATACTGTCGACGCGAGGTCGGTGTCCATCTCCCGGCCGCTGTCGGCGACCACAGCGATCCTCCTGCGGGACCGAGTCTAAACCGCGCTCCGTGTAACCACAGGCAGCAGAGACAGCTTTCACCTCACACAAGTCAGCCCAGTCGCTCATCATCAACGCCTTCTGGCATGTGTGCGCGTAAGACATACCCCATCGCTCGCCGCGACGTCCGGCTTCCCAGGAGTTGATTGTGTGAGTACTTACCTGCTCTTTTCATACCGTGTGCAGCGAGCTGACCGTCCGGTCCCATAGATTGTCTATCTGGCCGCCGCTGCCACGTCTACCTCCGCCGACATCACAGGCAAGCCCGGCAGCCATTCCAACAAACTGCTTCGATGGGTGATGGTGACAGGTACGTGCTTCGCTCAGCGATCGCTCTGTACAATCGGTTGACGGTTGACGGTTGCCCCAGACCGGGAGGTGCCCGTATCGAGCCGTCTACTCACAGGACCGGCTACGCAACGTGCAGGACGACCGGTACTGGCCGAGCGTCGTCCCAGACTCGCCTTCAGAGCTGCGTCACTCATCCCGCTGCACCGGCTGGAACAATTGGTACGTACCGTATTGCATTCGTGCGGCGTCAACGCTGATTGAGTTCTGTTCTCGTCTATCACAGCTCGTAAAGGGGACGCGCAGCATGCCACGCCGTCCTCTTCGACTGGTTTCATGTCGACCCCATGAAGCCGTGCTGCCCGGGACAGCCGGTACGTACCTTGTTGCATCTCAGTAGCGATGTCCTCAACTGAGTGCTCGTATTCTTCTATTTAGTACTCGAGTTCCGCAACGCAAAGTCATCGTGGCTGTTGCTGGCAGCGCCGCGACGAGTCTGTTGCACGCAACGCGGGGATCCCGGACGCGTTCGGCTTGTGCACAAACGGTACGTACCTTTCCATGCGTCCCGTGAATTTGCCGGCGATGTCTCGAAGCTTACCGCGACGGTTCGACGCAGCTAGACTGCCCGCTGGCTGGTATGTGCTACTTGTGTCTGTGCGCTTGAATCCTCACTTACCGGACCAATTTGCAGCATATTCGGACGCTCCTACTGACCAGTTCGCAGCCTGCGCGGACGCTCCCAGGGTCGGTGCAGGACTCAGTCTCGCCGCCTCCACGCGCTGACAGACTCAGCTCTGCGTGCGAGCTCGAAGACCTGTCAAGGTGAGCATCTTCGAGTCTAGATCTTGAAGGGCGCGCTGACGCAGACTCCGGAAGATGCCGACGCATGCGAGACTGTCAGAGTACCCAGAACACGCAGGGTCATGCGCNTGCCGACGCATGCGAGACTGTCAGAGTACCCAGAACACGCAGGGTCATGCGCAGGCGGTCGAGAACGACGTCGCACTTGGTGGGATGCGCAAGTGGGACAATAGGCGCCCGTGTATCGTCTGGACGCGAAGTCCGCCAGAACGCGTTGCGCTGTATGTAGTGGCCGTAAAGTGTATTCCGTCGATAGAAATACATCTCTTTGCCGTGCTATTTCTGCTGTCTGTACAGAACTCCGGAGTTCGTGCCGTGGCAGCTCCAGCACCCTCCTCGAGGCAGTGTACAACTTGAAAACCTTTCACAAACGCAGTCACAACATGTTCAGAGCGAACAAATATATTTCTG
>WJSG01023466.1:0-20099 GCA_016618145.1 Sanghuangporus lonicericola
TGTGTCCGCGAGCGCGGTGAGAACTGCACCTGGAGCATTGTCCGCAGGACCCCCTGGTTGTAGCCCGGGACTCGCGAGCGCGGCGCGCTCGCGCTCGCGCGGGGGTCCTTCCTGCAGTTCGGGAGCGCGAGCTCATCGCGCTCGCGGGCTAACCCGGGCAATTGTGCTACCCTGACCCTGGTCTAACCCTGACCGATCCTTAAAACATACTTATAAATTATGAGGTACGAGTAACTAGAGGCTGGCCGCAGCCGACGCGGGCAAGTTCCGCTATCCGGGCGCTTGAGGCGACTTGGCAACGCTCTCTGCTACCACCACCACGTCGCTCTGGTCCTCTCGACTCCTGCACGCTCTTCTGGGAACCTCAGCTACTCTGTGAGCTTGACTACGCGCTACTGCAAACTCACCACATACCCCGGGCACTGCGTACATCCTCAGCAACCTGCGAGACTTCGGGACACGCGCACGGACACGCGGGAGGCGGGAGGAGGAGGCATCAGCCGGCGGACTGTGCACGGTAAGTGCGTATCTGCGTATTGTATGGCGAGTGCGCGTTCTGGGACGAGTCGGAGCTGCGGAGGTCGCCCGGGGGCGGGGGCGGGGGCGCGTGGGCGGGGACGTCTGCTGGTCTGCGGGCTGCGGAAGATGTTTGCTTCCCTCTGGACTCGCGCCGGAGGTCGCTCACTGCTGCTCTGGGCTCGCGCGGGTGCGCTCGGGACTACTGGCGGTGCTAGGACGCGACTCGGGTGCGCGGGCTTGACAGCGGGTGGGGCTGCGATGGCAGGTATGTCCACGCTTGGTCTGGGGACCACCGGCGGTTGGCGGCCGTGGATAATCGGCGGCGGGCTGCGGAGACGGGACTGTGGACGACGGACCTTGGCTGGCTTGAGTGTGTCTGATACTCGCACACAGTGCTCCTTCTTCCTCGCTCGGGGCGACTCTTGCACGCCGCGTTGGGAATGCTCGGCCATCCGCGGTGAGCGTGTTGTCGCTTTCCAGCGATGCGCTGCAATTCCGGCACTCTTGGAGCCGTGGAGCCGCGAGCCTTCGTGCTGCGAGGCAGGTGAGTCAGGCCGCGGCGCGTACCCGGAGAGAAGACCAGAGCGTACCGAGCTGGCTGACGACTTTGCCAGCCGGGCATGGATAAGACGACCCGACGCGGCGCGATGTGCCCGGGAGGCTCGGTGATGTGCCCGGGAGTGCTGGACGAGCTCGAGCGCACTCCGGGAGGAGTCGAGTCGGCGTTTGGGGCACGCGCATGGTGTGACGAGACGACTGCCCGGGAGCCCGCCCAGTCTAGAGACGCACGGTGAACGGTGAACGCTGAGTATGAGGGCGGAGGTGCGTGCAAGACGCGGACGACTCACACATTCTCTCGGGGCCCAGTTGTCTTCGACGGCGGTGTGATTGTTCGCAAGTGCAGGTAAGTCTTGGCACATGCAAAAACAACGGAAGTGCACTCACACTTGACACGTCACGGACCGCCTCAAGTCCATGCGGAGGAGCGAAGGCGATGCCGGAGCGCATTCGAAATTCAGCCGTTCCTAGAGCAGGCAATCCAAGGATCGGCGGAGTGCGTTGCGACTTCGAACGAGTCCGCCGGGCTGGGCTGGGCATCAACGGGTTCTGCGAAGACGGTGAGTATGTGCGAGTGCATATAGACGACGATCTGAACCACATACCCACTAGGAGGAGCGAACGGCCACGGCGGGTATGTCAGGTGTACCGCTGGGTGGCCGGGCGAGCTGGGCGCGGCTTCTTCATGTTGTCGGTGAGGGACTCTGCCGACCGTTGAGTTCGGGCGGGCTGTTGCGCGTGCGTACTCCTCCAGCATCCCTTCCCCCCCAGCCGCTGCTGATACACAAACAGATACGAAGCGATCCCCCGGTGATCTCGAGCAGCCCGTGTCAGGCCCGCAACCCTCGCCCGGGGTGCGCGCTGGGTGTCTGTACTGCTGCGCACTCCCTTTCCTCGTTCCGTGCTGTAACTGAGCAGGTACCTGCCACACGGGACCGGGGACGGTCGGTCCTCGTCCTGCCGTTCGCGCTGCACCGCAATTCACGCACCTTCTTCCTTGAGTTGGTCTGGCATGGACTCGGGCTCGTCGCTGCTGGGCAGGTCGCTCTCGCCGACGTCCCGCTCCCTTCTCCTCCCCGTGTCGCCCCGAAGACTGCTCCCGCCACGTCAAAGACCCGGACGCACGCTCGTGCACAAGCAGAGCCTTGCGTCTGCCCAAGTTCTGCTCAAGGCCGCACAGGTATGCACTGAGGCCCGAGGCGTAACGCCGACTCTGTCCCGCTCCTCTGTTCCCGCAGCTCGACGACTCGGACCCGGAGCACGAACTCGAAGTCTGCCCGTCCAAGACGCTTGTGGGGCACGTGGGCACGCTGCTGTTCCTCGAGGCTCAAGGACACGGTGGAGTGTCGAAGCCCGAAGGTTACGCACCACAAAACCACGCAACCCGACCTCAGTGTTCAATGCCGCGCCCAGGATACACGCTCAGGGCAAAGCACGAGCTGGACGTCGACTCGCGAGCATCTCCGTCGGCGGCGTGGAATGACGGGATCGGGCCCGCCGCCCGCCGCGCTCACGGAGTACGAGCATGTCGTCAGTAGGCGGGCGCAGCAGCTCAGCACTCAGCGCCCATGGCCCGGCTCAGGAGGGGAGGGAGCGCATGTCGGGAGGCGGGAGGCCGCCCGTGCGCTCGCTACTGCCTTTGTTGTTCCGGCAGCGACTGAAGTCGGCTAGCTACGCGCGTACGACGTCATGTCGGCTGTACTAGTACGTACTCCGACTTTCGCTCGCTCGAGATACAGTATACGCTCGCTGACATTCTGCGGGCATGCGTAGGTACTGGGTACCACCTGCCGCGCCGTCTATGGGAATCCGCTGGCACTGGCAGTCCCATGTACGCGGAAGCTGTCCGAGTCCTATGTGGACACTGGAACGCCGGACGTATGCATCTATGATCCACGGACACTCCGCTGGACGGTGCTCGTCCGCAGCGCGCATGGGGCTGCATCTTCAGGAGTCGGCACGAGGACCAGCGCGCAGCCTGAGGGTGCGCACGCAGCCGGCGGAGCGTCTGCCGACGAGGTTCGCGAGCGCGGCGCCCATGCCGCAATCCCTCTTAGCCGCGGTTCTTCTCCTATACACTATCACTAGTTCCAGCCGTTCCGCAGGCCGCCTTGGGTGCGTGAAACATCTGCGCGTGGGACGTTGCCCACACATCCGCTGTTTACAGGGATAGCATCTGGGGGGCTAAGGGTGCTCAATCGAAGGGAAGCAGGACAGGCTGGAAACCTCTGACACTGTCTAGCGCCGCGGGCTCTTTCTCGTCGACCACGATCAACGCCGACCACTTCTCATTCTCTCCTGTCTGCGTCTCTGTGCTCTCTCTCCGAATGCTATGACATGTACTCAGGGCGTGGTCTTGATCGATTCAGCGCACGGACCCCGGGGCATGCTTGCGACGATGGTGCTTCTCGATCCCTGATAGGTAATAGGTTGGTGTAATTTGACCGGTGTTGCGCTGGAAAAAGGGAACCAGCTTCCCGACCCCGAGCTTCTCGTCTTCTCCTCCGCTCTCCTTCCCACGTACATATCATACCCACTCCACCACTGCCGCGCTGTCTCCTGTCCTCCTGCAAAAAACCTCTCCGCTCGGCGTAGCATTCGCTCTCCCTGCGTAGAATGCGCTCTTGGCTGCCAGCTGGCTCGATGGCACCCCCTCCGACCCTCCTTTTGTTCGTGCTCGGTGTGGTGAGTACTCAGAACCTCGGCCAAGTCACTGGCGGCTCTGACATGTTCCGCGGCTGGGACAGCTCGCACACCAGATCTTCCGCACACGCGAGACCTACCGCATCGACTTCCACGGTGTCCTCCTCCTCGCCCCGCCGACTCTCCTGCTCGTCCTCGATGCATACCTCGCCGGCCGTCCCCGGTTTCTGCTCGCGTACTATGCCATCTACTGGACTTCCCTCGTCGCTTCCGTCGTCCTCTACCGCATCTCGCCCTTCCACCCGCTGTGGCGCTATCCCGGCCCCTTCTGGTGCCGCACGACCAAGCTCTGGCACGCCGCCCTCGCGACCACCGGCGCGCAGCCCAAGTACCTCCAGCGGCTGCACGAGCAGTACGGCGATGTCGTCCGTTTCGGTATGTGCACGCCCAGTGCGTGCGGGACGTCCTGCTGACAGTGACATCTCGTATGATACCAGGCCCGAACGACGTGTCAATTAGAGACCCGTCAGTGATCGGCGCGCTGATGGGTTCGTCGGGAGTTGGGAAGGGCCCAAGTGAGTCTCTTCCGCTCTTTCCCCACGGCCGCCCGAGACCCCTGGAAGTCTGTCTTCTGTATCGTACCGCACAGACGCCGGTCTCTGACTTTGTGCGATGACTGAGTCTGCCCGAGCTGGTGTTCTAGGTGGCGGCGGTGCTCTTGCGTCTTTGGCGGGCTGGGTGTTCGCCCGTGTTCGGGTTTGCCTCGTGTCATGGCGTATAGCTCGGAACCCGAGGTGTGAGAGCCAGTCTGCGTCCCCTGTCCGGGCGCGTGATGACTCTGGAGCACGATGCACAGAGGTCAGGTCTTGTCGGGAGATGCAATATGTCGCCCGTGCAGAAACGGATTAGTTACCCGCGCACCCGGATGAGTATGGCAGTTTGCCGCGGATCGAGCCGCATTCTTCTTTCTGGTGCCGTTGCAGCAGCGGGCAGTTTTCCTCGCTCGAGAGGCCCCGCCGTACACAAGCGTCGCATGCAAGACCAGAGGAACCTTTCGGGCTGCTTGTGCGCGAGCGTGACCTGCGGGAACTTACTCATTCGTCCACGTAGACTTCATTGGCGCAATGCTCACGACAACAAACGTCCCGATGGTCGGCATCATGGACGTCGATGAGCACCTACGCCGCCGCCGGGCGTGGAATCGTGGGCTTGGGCCGGCCGCGCTCAAGGAGCACGAGCACGTCGTTTTTAAGCGTGCGCGGCAGCTTGTAGAGAGGCTCGGGGAACAGCAGGGCGAGGTGAACATCGGTAACTGGCTCAACTACTTCAGGTGCGTGCTCTGTCGTTGCTCTTCCTGCTGCGGCTGATGCGTGTTCTGGTGGGCTAGCTACGATGTCATGTCGGATATGACGTGAGTTTGTGTGGCTCTCGTTATCCAGGAAGACATGCTCAGGGCTTGTTGCGGTTACAGGTTTGGCGGCGGTTCAGAGTTGCTGCAAGACGGCGACGCGAACAACGTCTGGCGTGTACTCGAGGAGGGCGTCGTGTATGTCTCCCCTCCAGTCCCGCGCATGCATTGACTGAATTCTCGGTCTTGTAGTCCTGCGACCTTCCTCGGGCAGGTACCATGGCTCGGACTGTACGTCGCGTATCTACCCGCCGCCGTGAAGGCCCTCGACGCTTTCCTCCAGCTTGGGAAGGACTTCGCGACGCGGAGGATAGAGCGGGGCTCGATCACCCCGGATCTCTTCCACTACCTCGTATGTCCCGATCTTGTGTATCCTGCGCTGTGCTCACGCCCCAACGCAGAACAACGAAGACCTTCCGGACAAGCCGCCGCCGCCGCTCCAGCAGCTCGTGGACGACGGGATCCTCGCGGTCGTCGCGGGCGCGGACACGGTCTCGAGCGCAATGACGAGCGTCTTCCACTGCTTGCTCACACACCCGGAGACGTACCGGAGACTGCAGGAGGAGGTGGATCAGTTCTATCCTCCGGGTGAGGACGCGTTCAACCCGAAGCATCACCGCGAAATGACGTACCTGCAGGCCGTGATGTGCGTACTCCTGAATTACATCTCTACCAGCTGCTGCTGATAGTCAATGAGCAGATATGAAGCCATTCGACTGTATCCGCCGGTCATGACGAGCAGTCCGCGCAAGGTTCCGCAAGACTCGTCTGGGGTGCACGCTGGATCGCTGTACGTGGTCCCCTTCACTCTGGAGATGCATGCGCTGACGTGCTTTGGACATGAATAGTTACCTTCCGCCGGGGACTTCGTTCCTGATCCCCCCCTTCGCGCTTCACCGCGATCCGCGCAACTTCTCCTTCCCCGAGTCCTTCTGGCCTGAACGCTGGCTCATCGCCGCCGGGCAGCTTGCTCCCGCCAACATGTCGCTCCCTTCCCCCCCTCACGTCGCCTCGAAGACTTCCCCCGCCGCGTCGACGCCTCGGCCGCACCTCCAGAGCACGTTCGTGCACAACGAGAGCGCGTTCCTTGCGTTCTCGTACGGGCCGATGAACTGCGCAGGCAAGGGGCTGGCGATGCTAGAGATGCGGACAGTGGTGTGTGCGGTTCTGCAGCGGTACGACATACGACTGCGCGAGGGGTGGGATGCGAGCTGTTACGAGGAGCGGTACCGGGACTATTTTGTGTCGACGCGGCCGGAGGTGCCGGTGGTCCTCGTGCGGAGGGATGGGAGTGTTTGAAGTGTGACGTGGGGCCGTGCCGTGTATATTCGTGGCATTCATGAAATGCTCGCCACGGCGCTCGGCTCGGGCTGCCAGCGATGGTATACTTACTTTAGTTTACTACTATCATCTGTGCGTATAGGCTCGCCCCGCCGTTCACCTCCGCGCACGAGGAGTCTCCCGGCGAGCTTGAGCGGCACACTCCGCTCCCGTCCCCGCCATTGTCGCTGTCAACGCTAGAGGACGCGGACCACGCCCTATCCCGGGGAACCGCCGAAACTCAGACCAAATGATGCTCATGTCGGAGATGCCAGGAGCGTTTGTAACATTCGCGCGAACTCGAGCTCGAGAAAAGCGGGTCAGCCTCTCGCGAAGAGACGACCTTGCGTCTGAAGGGAGCTGATCACTTTGTGAGCGGTCTTCATTCTACGAGCTATACGTCCGGCAATCGTTCATGACAGGTACATTGGGACCAACTGGAACGGATTTCCTTGCAAACAAGGCGGGGGCCGGCGCGTAGTTCCTCGCCTGTGACCATGAAACAGTAGGACGAGACGAACTTAGTATGAGGTCAATAGTTGAAGCAATCGCTATTTACGACTGATTCATGCCAATTACACGGGTATCCGGCAGCACGTCCACAATGCCTCTCCCCGAATTTCTCCTCAGTCACCGCCTCTCAAGAACCACAGGAAGCGCAGGCCGCGTGGACACAAAGTAGTCCTCGTACGCAGCCTCGTACTCCCTCGGATCCCACCCCTCCTCAAGCCGTACCGCGAAGCGCTGCAGGAGCGCACACACGACCGTGCGGATCTCCTGCAACGCGAATCCCTTGCCGACGCAATTCATCGGCCCGTGCGAGAACGCCATGAACGCGACCTCGTTGTGCACGAACGCGTAAGGCCCAGCGGAGGGCCTCGGTGGAGTGGCATCTTCGAGCCGGACCTGCCCGGACGCGATGAGCCAGCGCTCGGGCCAGAACGTGTCTGGAGAACTGAAGTTGCGCGGGTCGCGTTGGAGCGCGTAGGGCGGGACGACGAACGACGTGCCGGGCGGCAAGTACCTGCCCGGGCGGGTCGTCAGCTCCATAACATGACACCGGTGAGGCACCGCGGCAAGACCAAGACTCACAAAGACCCGATGTGCACCCCAGCCGCATGAGCGGGGACCTTGCGCGGACTGCTGGTCATGACTGGCGGGAGGAGTCTGAGAGCTTCGCTGCTGCGCACGTCGCAGATTCATCAGTTTGGCACGAGGAGGTCGAGCGTATGACCAGGCCGCTCACATCGCTGCGTGCAGATACGGCATGTCGCGGTGATGCTTGGTCTCCGCGGGGTCCTCTCCAGCGGGATAGTACCGGTCGACCTCGGCCTGCAACGTCGCATACGTCTCCGGATGGGTCAGAAGAAGGAAAAAGAGACTCGTCAGGCAGCTTGAGGAGGTATCGGAGCCCGCCACAACAGCAAGAATCCCGTCATTTACCAAGTGCTGCAGCGGTGGCGAAGGTCTTTCAGGGATATCCTCTTCGTTCTAAAAACACAGTTTGTTCACGGTGGAGGTGCGTGGAGGTCGTTTCTACGTACCAGGTAGTGGAACAAGTCCGGCCTTGTCGACCCGCGCCGTATCCTCTCCGTCGCAAGGGTCTTACCATGGCTGAGGAACATCTGAAGCGGTTTCACGGCCGCAGGAATGTGCCCGACGTATACACCGAGCCAGTCGATCTGGTGGAAGAACGCCGCTGCCCTGCACACGGATAAGAACAGACGATCGGCAGCCCAGTCAAGGAACAAGAGTGATCGAGGACATACTTGCAGCCCTCGTCGAGAAGGTGCCACACATTCGTCGGGTCGCCCTCTTCCATGAGCTCAGCACCTCCGCCGAACCTGGATCCACAGAGTGAGTATCAGACTCAACGTAAAGATACAACGCGATGGCCGTACGCACGCCATGTCGCACATAAGGTCGTAGCTACCGTGTGCGTTCAGACATGACTCGGATTAGCTGATGCGCTCAACGCGCCGAGTGTCCGCCCTACGCACCTGAAGTAGTTGAACACCTGGCCCAGCAATACCACCGCCCCGCCGCGCTTCTCCAGGAGACGCACGAGCTGCTGCGTTCTCTTCCCAACCAGCCCCTCGTACTCCTTGAGAGCGGAAGGAGCGAGACCGCGTGCCCATGGACGCCGGCGCGCCATGTGCAGCTGAGTATCTTGTATGCCGGCCATGGGCGGGTTCGTCGCGGTCAGCATCGCCCCGTGGAAGTCTGCGTAGCCGCAGTAAGCATATCGGACGTCTCCTCTAGGGACCAATCCACTCAGAGACGCACTAGAGCCTTTCGGCACACCGGAGGCTCCCAGGAGCGCAGGAATGAGGGAGGTGTCGCGGATCGACAAGTCGTTCGGCCCTGATGGCGAGTCAGCTAGGAAAGCGATGCAGAGACGGTACCATGGTTGCGTACCTATCCTGACGACGTCTCCATATCGCTCGTGCAATGCTTGTAGGTACTTGTGCTGCCGTCCGCTCAACACCAGACAGGCGTGCCAGAGCTTCGACGCCCTACAACAGATAGGACCCGGATACTGCGAAAGCGGATGGAGCCGCGAAAGACGGTATGCCAAGATCGAGAGGACGAGGGTCGCAAGGTAGGTCCAGCAGGCACTGAGCAGGACGCCGAACGTTATCGTCGAGGCCGTACCAACAGCAAGGAGCAGAGGCGGTCCGAATAGCAGAAGAGCGTGAACCGCGATGGAGTACGTCTCGTATCTCCGAAACACCTGGTGCCCAATCTGTACGAATAGAAGAAATAGGTAAGTCATCCGTGCTCCAAGTCGCGACGAAGGTCCATACTCACCAGAGCGGTCCCAGCTACTAGCAGCCTCGTGTCCATCCCGGCCGCCCACGTTCGCGTCGCTGTGGGGGGAAAATGAGGAGACGGGATATCGTGGCAGCCTTATAGGTGCGTCGGACTCCCGCCTTGCAAGCGCCGTCCATACTTCGGGACCACATATGGCATCCGGATACCCTCGTTGACTTTGAGGTGAAGACGGCACGATGCATGGACTTTGATGACACTTGGGACATGCACCTCCGTGCGAGAAGAGTGGCACGATCCGGCTCTAGACGATTGTCTCCTGTTGCCCACACTGACTTCCAGCCTCCGGTTAAGACGTGCTAGTACATGGAGGTAGGCTGCGTGGAGGCCAATTCTATGTGGCGACAGCAAATTAGTACCATGCCAGCCCAGAGACCGTGCCTCACCGTTCTCCTTACTTCGCCTGCCTTGGCCGAGTAGCGCACCATCGGCGACATGGACGTTGGTGCTTGGACACCCAACTTCCGGACATCGCGGAGCTCCATCCCGGGTCTCCATCACCAGCAATAAGTACGAAAACGTACAGACAGTCAGAACCGGCTGGTATGATCCGAGTGCCCATGTACGGCCAATCCGTCTGCGTCCTCTTGCGCGCGACCCTCGCGATGATGAGCACCTGGTGTGTAGCTTGCGTGGCGGACCGGATTGATGGTGAGTCAGTACAAGAGTAGCGGCTGCTGAGAGACAGAACAGGGCACACTATAACAGGGACTACTTACTGATCCGCCATCCACGAAGTAGCGAATGACGCCCCAGAAGGTCGCGCTGCCCGAGCTGTGCACACTGCAGGCAAATGCCGCGGATATTGTTCTCGCCCACTTGCCATAGATAATCATCGAGGAGGCAAGCTAGCGAAGGGAACTGCGAATAAGCGAGAGCGTCCTGCTCAGATGGCGCAATACACGAATCAGGATGTTGCGGAGAGCAGCGTTACGGAGACACCCATGATGACGCGCCTGGCGTTCGCTCCAGCTTAGAGTATATACACCCACACAATGAGATGTCCGACGACGATCTGCGGATATCATCACAGATGAGGACGGACACACCTGCGTCGGCCATACTGCCATGGAGGCGAGAGTACCACAGATGATTTGAAGTTGAAGTATCCAACCCCAGGGCAGATAGACTTGCAAGAGACTGCTCAGCGCGCACAGGTATAAGCTCCACCGTGTTAGGAAACTGACTGAGGCGGGGTGAGAGCGGTGAGCACTCATTGGTAAGATATGCGCTGCGTACTACTCTCGCATGCTAACGCGACGTGTTCTGAGTGACACGGGCGTCGGAGGAAGGGTCCTGCCCTAGGACGACAACAACATAGCCGAATAGCAGCGTAATTCGATTCTAAACCTGGAAGACGACTCAGGAGGACGCCGTCGTGGTGGTCGTGCACAAAGTGCCTGTGAGTGCCTGTGCCACTAGATTCAAGGCGATTAATCGGAGTGCGAAAAAGCTTATACTTGCGCTGATGGTTCTTCAGACTCCGATTGTAATGTGCGTACTTCGTCCTCCGAGCAGCCCGTCGCGACGTCCTCATCTTCCGCCAACCGAACACGGTTCTCTCCTCCTCCTCCTCCTCCTCCTCGACTCGGACTCTGTCCGGCCCATCCTGCTCTCTTCCACCGTCGTTCGCTTTGTCTCTCGGCTGGTCTTGCCTCTCGCCAATCTATCTGTGGGTACCTCGGTCTATTGGCGGCACTTCGGTCTGGACGAAACACATCAAGCAGGGGGGTACATCGGGTGGGATTGCGAGGGGCGAGAGCTTTTGGAGGGCTCGTGATAGCTTCGGGATGGTTTGCGATGGCTATGAGAGGGTTGCTATTGAGGTGCGCCACATACAGCACTTGCTTCTGCGATGAGCTCCTTACCCCCACCTCCCCTTCTGTCGCGGTTAGCATGGTGTTGGTTCCTATGCCTTATCCGTAACAAATCTATCCAACAATGCTATCAGTACTTTCTCCCCCTACGGCTGCTTCCCACAGCTTCACCCACCATGTGTCGGTAAACTCAGAAGGGGACCGTCGGTCGCATCGAGCCCTTTGTAGCTCGTGATGAGGACTGACGGAGAAGCACGTCAAGCATGACAATTCGACGGTATACTCGATGGCGTCAGGCTTCCCGACCTCACTCTGAGGTGGCATACCCATGTCCCGTGCTCCAGTGAGTACATTGCTCTTGATCGAGCTCTTCGGACGAGGACGACTACGTGAGACAGCGCGACGCGCCACGGTGCGCGTGTACTCGAGAGGCACCCAACACCAGGTGCGTCCGGGTAGTCATGCTGCCTCATCAGCAATCGCGGCGGAGTGCTCGGAGATGAGCAGCGGACCGTCAGAGCCATTCCGAGGGTCGTCGTGTGGAGGGTCCACAGGCGGAGGTCCCCTGTACGTGTGTGTCCGCATCTGCCCGTCCGTCTTGTTGAGCCATAGTACAGACGCTAGTTTGCAACTACCTCCCCACAGGAACAGTCAAATCTCTACTTCATGCACCGTGATGGGCGCAACTTCATCGAGACCTTCTTCTGCCCCGAGCGCTCGCCCTTCAGCTCCCGCGACCCTACGCGGCAGTCCGTGGACCCGGCGGCACGCGGTTTCGATACGAGTCCGACGCCGCGCGCAGCGGTCCTTTCCCATCCTCGCAGGGGCCAATGGACCGCGCTCGCGATGCAGGAGACGCACATGGCCGAGCTCGTTCCATCCGAGTGGCAGGTTAGATGAGCCCTCCGTCTGGGTCTGGCTGAAGGCTCGGCGATAGATCACGCGCACGATAGCTGAGAACGGAGTGCTGACTCCCAGTAGTGTGGAGGTCCTACGCGTGCACTGATACATACTCGTGCCAAAAGAAGGCCAACACCCAGGTATTTCCGTCTCTGAGTCAACCGTACGTGTATTCCGTCCCTCTGCGCATCGATCTTCCTGATAAGTACGACAGCTGGTTGCAGCGCTGTCCGCCTCTGCGTTTGGCTCCACATGAACCCACTCTCCGGCCTAGGGACTTGAGCGCGTGCAGATCGAACAGGCCGACCCCAGCCGACACTCGTGTACATCTGCAGACCGTCTCGAATTATCCCAGCCGTCCGACTCGTGTCAGGCCTGTGCTCAATACCCGAGGTACGCCGATTTCGCGCTCGTCCATGGCGGCACTCGTGTATCCACAAGTATCGGTCCCTACTTCAACTTCAACTTGCAGATATCCGACCGCCCCGGCAGCATCCGCGCACCTTAGCGCCACCGAGGTCACTCGGGTTGAAAGCTGGCATGAGGACAACGCGTCTTCCCTCCCAGACGCGGCTGCGCGCTCCGAATCCATCATCTCCCCGTACTCACGTCAGGACCGGAGCGCGTCCAGTCAATTTTTATGTACATCTGCAGCGCGGCTCAGCCTGTTACTCTACAGCATCTGTGTTTCCTCTCTCGACTCCTTGCTCGATGGCATTGTCCCGGGACGTCGCGACCTACCTGAACGTCTCCGGCATCGCGTTTGCGAACCTGTCCCAGATTGCGGATGCGACTTCGGACGAGGTTCAGCTCGCGCTGTGGTACGAGGGATACAACCTAAAGGACAGCATGATCAACGTCGCCTTGCTGACGATGTTCTTCGGTACGCCACGTCGGATACACTGGACGAATCGGGCTGACGAGTTACCGCAGGGCTGCTCACCGTCCTGTCCGCGGTAGCCGCGTATGTCCTCCTGTGCGTACAGCAGCTCGTACCCCGGCCTACCGCCCAGTATTTGTACTGCGTGCGACTGTACTGCGTGCGACACGCCGATGAGCTTACCCTACCCGCTCCAGGTCGAAACAGATCGAGCGCAGGAGAAGTGCTCTCATGCTTCTAGCGATCGTCGCCATGTGGACCACCACCCTCGCGTACTGGGTCGCGAACCTCGTGGCCGTGGTGGAGGCGTACGCCGTTCTGCGAGATCTTTCAACGCACCTCTCGAACCGAATGCTGGGGATGCAAGACTGCCTGGCCGCCCTACCTGCCGCCGCCAGCTCCGCGTTCAGTAGCTGTATGCAAGGATCCCCGCTGAGAGTGCCCCCGGGCCCGACGGCGTACGGTCTCCAGACCTGCACAGGTACCGCGGCACTGACGATCAATGCAGGTCTTGCTTGCGCCCTATCACTCGCCGCATCGCGTGCTAACTGGATCCTCTTCTCCACGCTGTGCAGGTCACCATCGGGGACTCGATCGTATGGTGGCGCGCGTGGGTGCTCTGGCCAGACAACCGAGTCGTCCGCTGCTCGTGCGTGCTGATGATCATGCTCACCTTCGGTACGCACCCCCCACCGTCCTGCAGGATGCTGACATGTACGTGTACGGATTCGTTCCGCAGTAACCAGCGTCCTGGACACCGCGGATGTGTGCTTGCAAGTGGCCCGGCAGGCCGCTCCTGGCGTCGGCTTCTTCAAGCTGCCCACTGAAGGCGATCAGTTCATCGAAGGCTCCATGTTTGCTGGATCGGCGTACGGTGTACTCGCCGGGCTCTGCTGCCTGCTCACGAACGTCGCTGCGACGAGCCTCATCGCGTACCGTGCATGGTGCGTCCCGTGTGCTCCTGTGGACCAGATAACGCACGGACTCAAAACTCGAGCGGTACCGTTAAACACAGGGAACATCGTTGCATAATCATGTCGTACCTGAGAAGATCCTCCCGGCGCACGCAGGTCGAGAGAACGCTCGCGCTTCTGGTCGAGTCGGGCCTCCTGTACTGTACCCTCTGGGTGAGCATGGTTCCGCACTCTGGAGAGTCTGAGCTATGTATATCTGACCGTTAGATCGCGTAGGTCGGGGTAGTGGTATGCGACTTCATACACGCACCTCCGGGGCACGAAAACTCTGTGTTCGCGCACGGCTTCCGATACGTGATGAACGGGTGCCTCGTCCCCATCATCGTGAGTCTCGACCCTTGAGCCCGCCTGGGTTTACGTGCGTCGCTCACAATCAGTCCTCCACGCAGGGCATGTATCCGACGCTGATGATAATCGTGTGCGCGGTCGACAGGTCGCTCTACGAGAAGTCGGCGGACGATCTTGTGCGCGGGTTCGGCGAACCTTCTAACCTCCGCTGCGGGACTCTCTCTGAGCTGTTGAGCGCGTCTTCTGCGTTCGTCGCCGCGGAGGATGTTGGAAGATCCGGGGAGCGATGGCAGGATGTAGTGAAAGAGGCTGGGTGTGACGCCGTGCGCCCGAGGCCGTAGTCTCCAGGCGTAGACTCTCTGAGTATTCCTTCAGTGGAAGAGAGCGATTCGACAAGCTAGTCGTTGCGGCGTTATAAGCCAGACAGTGCAGCAAAAGCACGCTGGCGACTACTCAAAAGCCATGGATAATAACGCGTTTATTTTAAGCTTACGTAATGTCAGGTCTTGTTAGAACTCTGGTAAGTGATTAGCAGGGCCGTCGTTTCATGCTTCGTCCTCGACGATGTTCTCAGCTTCCTGGAACTCGGATTCTACGCTGCTATGTGGCCCATCTTGTTCTCGTCTACGGCTGCACGCTCCGTCTGGTCAGTCTTCTTCCGGTACCTCGGTGTGCTTGATTAATACCGAACTTCCCTCGGACAAGGCTACTGCAGGAATACGAGAGAGCGGTCGTAAGGTTCATCTCGTCCCCCTGCGGCCAGTTCGAGAGGAGAACTGCTCGACGCGGCTCAACGAGTCGAATTCCGAGGCGCTGACAAGAACGTTCGGACCCAGCTGGAGGAGAGGACGAATGGTGGTCGCAGCGGAGCTAACTCAGATCGCAAGACTCAGCAGTTCCGACACCCACTCCGCCTGTTGCGTTCCAGGAGGCAGTCAGCGCTAGGTCCTTCCGAATGGTTACGCTGGCCTAGGAGGCAATCTGTTCGTGTATTGCTTTCCATTCTCGTGTCCTCCGCTGAACTGCGAGCACTCTTTGCAGGTACCACGGACGTTGTTCTGGTGCCACATCTACTCGACGCACCACGATCCGTACAACTTCATCGGCCGGAACGCTCGCTCCTCGCCTCGGACGACCCCTCTGTCCCGTCCACAAGCCCGGCGGCTCGGGGCTTTGACAAGGCGGCGCTCGTGCACAACGAGGCTGACCATTATCACCGTGGAGCCTGCATTTGCGGGATGGATAATTGCCTCGTTTCGCTCATCGTGAGCATCACGCGTCGTCCAGGTCGATATGGTTACTCAGGCCCAGGTCCCGCTGTACGCGCCGGGCGTGTATCCGACCCTCATGAACTTCATGCTCTTGTGCGCGGCGGACAAGTCTCACACGTCCACGGAGCCGCCCCTGAGCGCTATGCCTGCGGACAGCTTCCTCAAGGCGAACCTTCGCTCTCCCTCCCTCGGCGACTGCGCAATGTTCCCTCACTCTCTCGCTCACTCTCACTCGTGACCGCATGGTTCCTTCGTGTCTGGCTCCGCGTTTGCACAACTTCGGCGTCATGGACAAGCTCTGATTGTACACGCTACTGCCGCTCTAGGTTCATCATGCCGTCATACGCATGTGGTTGGTTCCATACGATCTTGCCCGAAGACAGCAGCCGGCTTGACCGAGAGTCATCTTTGTTCCCGCGGACGCCTCTCATCTTCCTTCGTCCACTCCGTTTCCCCACCCACCACCAGGACGACTATCAACTCCCGCTGGTCCGTGTCAGTCTAGCAATGGTCTTCTCGCTGGCCTG
Source organism: Sanghuangporus lonicericola (assembly GCA_016618145.1). Lineage (NCBI taxonomy): Eukaryota > Fungi > Basidiomycota > Agaricomycetes > Hymenochaetales > Hymenochaetaceae > Sanghuangporus > Sanghuangporus lonicericola. Next base: position 15,938 of record WJSG01023466.1, read on the forward strand.
CTTCTTCCTTGCAATGGTAAGTGCTCGCGTACTTCATTGCCCGGGCAGCATTCAACACAGGTGAGCAGGGCGGCAGTCAGCTCCTCCGCAAGTACGAGACCTTCTCGATCGCGTATCATGCCGCCGTCCTGCTCCTTCCGCCCACTGCGATCGCCTTCTACAACGCACAGGAAACCTCCTGGGACCTTCTCACCCTCGCATCCTACTTCGCTGCATACCTCACTTCTCTCGTTGCATGGACCATCCTCTATCGCGTCTCGCCCCTCCACCCACTCTCGCGCTACCCGGGACCGTTCTGGTGCAAGACGTCCAAGATCTGGTGGAGCCTCTTGACTCTGCGCGGGTACGGGCACTACCGGCTGAAGGCTCTTCATGAGCGATACGGGGACGTCGTCCGCATAGGTGCGTCCAGCTCTCGACCACGTATTCCGACCTCTCGTGCAAACTGAGACCTGCTCAGGCCCGAACGAGCTGTCTATCCGCGACCCCGAAGCCATTGCGCCACTCCTCGGTGCATCTGGGGTTCCGAAGGGTCCAGGTCAGTCTCCCGTGCCGACGCATACCAGCATCTCCTCATATTTCATCTGTACAAGGTATCATGGGGAGCATCCTCGCGTCAGGCCAACGCGCAGAAGACACAGCCATGATCGGTCTCCTCGACGTCGAGGAGCATCTGCACCGCCGCCGACCGTGGAACCGCGCATTCGGCTCCGCTGCCGTGAAGGAGTACGAGCCGCTGATTGCGCGGCGCACACGGCAGATGCTGGACGCGCTATCACATCAGAAGGGCCCGGTGGAGCTCGGGAAGTGGATAAACTACTTCTCGTGAGTTTATGCCAGCCTGACCTCGCACATAAGTAGCGAAAGCTGACATCCTCGGTACGATCTGTAGGTATGACTTCATGTGCGACATGGCGTACGTTCGCTCATCTTCCACCTCGTTCCCATCGTCAATTGCTCATTTCCGAACCATACAGATACGGCGGCGGCTCAGAGCTCCTACGAGACGGCGATGCGAACAACGTCTGGGCACTTCTCAACCACGGCGTCATGTCCGTGTCTCCTCCTCTGCACCGAGTCCACGTTCTGACTAGGTATGCAGCCTAGGGTCCTTCTTCTGCCATCTCCCGTGGCTGGGCCCGTATGTGGGCAGTATCCCCGGAGCTGCGGGGCCGCTGACCACGCTCATGGGCCACGCGCGGGGGTTCGCTGCCGCCCGCATCCAGCGCGGGTCGTCCACACGCGATCTCTTCCACTATCTCGTACGTCTCATGCGCTCTCCGTACCCTACGCTCAAGCTCTTACTTTCGACGTTTCACGCCGGACCCGAGTAGAACAACGAAGATCTCCCCGACAAGCCTCCTCCGCCGACCAAACAACTCGTCGATGACAGCATCCTCGCCATCATCGCCGGGGCAGACACAACCTCGAGCGCGATACTCAGCGTCATATTCTGCCTAGCGACGCACCCGCAGGCCCACGCGAAGCTGCAAGCCGAGGTCGACAAGTACTTCCCAGCGGGCGAGGACGTCCTCTCCGCACCCGACTTCAGGGAGATGCACTATCTCGGTGCTGTGATGTGCGTGGTCATCCTTTTCTCTCGCGCCGGGATCTTCAAGGAGTCTGACATGACATCCTGCGCACAGCAACGAAGCTCTCCGTCTGTACCCTCCAGCTCCAGGCGGCGGGCAGGCTCGCAAAGTCCCGGCGGGCGCGAGCCCGTTCGCTGTCGGCTCCCTGTACGTCGTATCCTCCACCGGCTTCGCGGGTGTGACTGACCTGCATCTCGTTCCGTCCAGTATTCTCCCGCCCGGAACGTACTTCTGGATCCACGCCTACTCCGTCCACCGCGACCCGCGCAACTTTGCACATCCCGATGCCTTCTGGCCAGACCGCTGGCTCGTCGCCTCCGGCCGCCTCCCCCTCGCCGCCGCCACCTCCCAACCTCAGGCTCCGACTGCACTCTCACAACCAGCGACAGTACCCCTGACGCACAACGAGTCCGCGTTCTTTCCCTTCTCGCACGGGCCGATGAACTGTCCCGGGAAGCCGCTCGCGCAGCTCGAGTTGCGCATGGTCGTCTGTGCGTTCCTGCAACGGTTCCGGTTCCGCCTGGCCGAGGGGTGGGACGTGCGGGAGTACGAACGGGGGTATAAGGACCACTTTGTCGCTTCGCGGCCGGAGTTGCCAGTCGTGCTCGAGGCGCGGTGATCACAGCTCTGGGAGGGCATCGGGTGGAGATGTATCAATGTGAGTGGATACTTGTCACGCGATCTCAGCATCGATAGACTCACCTAGCGGCGGACGCCATAGCCGGGAGAAGCGTGAAGTGCGGAAGGTCCGCAGTGAAGGAGCGGATGAGTTCGAGGCGCGCTGCTTGCACCGTTCCACGAGGATACTCAGGTTCTACCTCTGACGACGCGCGCCGCGGTGTGCGCAGTGATGCTGCGCCTGTTCCAATTATTTCTGTTCAGCCACCCGGTGACCGTGACTTGCGAGGGATCAGCAAAGACGCAGACGGACCGTCCGCCTCTGTGCGTGCGAAGGAGCGGCAGAGTCAGGTATCGCAGTGCACAGCCCACCTGTCAATGGTATGTCGGTCCTCCCACGTCGGGTATCTCAATCGGCCCTCGCAGCAGTCTCGTAGCACAGCTGCAATGTCGTGGCGCGCGCTAGGCCTCCGATGTGCTCGGGCAGGACACGGTTATGTACCTCTCGCCTCGCTGATGTCGGAGCCATAAGCGACATGCGGCTTTCCATCACGTCCGCAGGGTAGGGTGCGTGCATCGAGGACGTCGCATATAAGTCGACTGCTCTTCACGAGGTTCGTCATTATACTCTTCTCCGCCTACTCTCTCTCTCTTTCTTTCTCTCCTCCTCGTTTCATTAATGTCTTCCGCTCCGACACACGAGTTCCCATCTCCCATTGGAGGCGCTCCCTTTCCCATCGACTTCGCCCCATCGATCCTCTTTTGCGTCCTCCATGGGCTCCTGGTCCCAGTCTTCATCTGGCGCATGGCGCGCTCACAGACGCGTAACTTTGTACTCATCGGCGCCCTCGCCTTCACCATCGAACGGTAAGCCATTCAATGTACTTTAGAGAGTCCCGATCGACTGAGTACAACTCAAAAGGACCGTCCTCTACGCACTGCGCGCTCACACTTCCCATAACGACAACGCGCGCACGAACGAGAGCCTCGAAACGTACCTGCAGACGACACTCGCCGGCGGCTTCATCTCCATCGGCATGGACCTCATGCAGCTCACGCGCGCAATGCTCGTCAACGCCACCAAGGGCTCGGAAGTGCTCGCCAGCGAGGCCAAGTCGAACAAGAGCAAACAGCCCGATTGCGGCAGCGCATCCGACGCGTCTCTGCCCACTGCCGACGCGTTCGCCGTAGAAGGCTACGCAGGCCTCGAAGACCTTCCTCACTTGCGGGCAAGGATCCGACGCGTCGGCCTCGCAGGCACCATCGTATTCTGGGCGACGATCATCCTGGGCATCGTGTCCGGTGTCGACTACCAGGGCGCACTCCATTCGGGCGCAAACGCGCAACTAGTGCGGCAGCTCTGGTGCGTCACTTACGCATTCATCTCCAGTACTGCGTGCTCACGTAGTACGCATGGCTTTTCAGGTACGCGAGCACCGTGCTCGGACTAGTGCTCATCGTCGGGGTCGCCGCGGGCGCCGTCTGGGCTACTTCCGCCATCCCTCGAGTCCCGAGAAGCTCCGTAGCGTGGATCGTCCTCGTCTCCGCTCTCGCTGTAAGTCTTCCTTCTCTATCACTCGTACCGTAGCTAACGCACCCGTATATCCTCCCGCTTCTCCTCCGACAGTCCACGGTCGCNCACCCGTATATCCTCCCGCTTCTCCTCCGACAGTCCACGGTCGCAATATACCGCCTCGTTGTCATGCGCTTCTCCACGACCTCGCTCATCGCCGAAGGCCCGGGCTCTCTCAACTCGCCAGGCTCAAAAGCCACATTCTACGTCTTCCACTCCGCGCCCGAGTATCTCGCAGTCGCCATCCTCATCTCGCTTAACGTCCGCCGCGTGTTCTCCACCGGGGACGGAGAGGACGAGGATACACGGCGGGAGGGAGGCTCGAGGGGAGGGCGAGGAGGACACATGTGAGCGCCGCCGTGCCTTGACGCGAATACCC
>WJSG01023474.1:0-15540 GCA_016618145.1 Sanghuangporus lonicericola
CCCCCTGCGCACAGCCTGAACTCCTGGATAGGTTCCGCCAGAACAACGACGTGCTTCCCAAGCTTGTCGAGGAATTCTTCCCTACGCTCGTCAACATCGCATCCCAGGCTCTCGCCAACCCCCCTGCTGGTACCACCCAGGAGGTGCCGACCCTTCTCCACCTCATTCTCAAGACGTACTCGACGAGCATCATCCTCCACCTCAGCCCTCACCAGCAGAGCTCGGAGAGTCTTGTACCCTGGGGCCGTCTCCTCTTCCAGGTCGTCAACCTGCAGATCCCGAAGGACGCGGTGCCGGAGGACGAGGACGAGCGCGAGCGCTCCGAGTGGTGGAAGGCGAAGAAGTGGGCGTACAAGATCCTCGGCCGTCTGTTCCATCGCTTCGGCAATCCTTCGCAGCTCCCCAGCAGCCTGCAGGAGGACTACGGCGCGTTCGCGCAGCACTTCGTTACGAGCTTTGCGCCTGAGATCTTCAAGGTCTACTTGCAGCAGATCGAGCTGTTCGTCTCGGGACAGGCCTGGCTGTCGAAGAAGTGCCAGTACCGCATCTTCACGTTCTTCACGGAGTGGTAGGTTCCTTTTCTCCACCGATTCCTGCTGGTCACTCAACGCCCTGCAGCGTCAAGCCGAAGTCGACCTGGGCGCTGCTCAAGCCCCACGCGCAGAACCTCGTGCAGTCTTACGTGTACCCTCAGTTGTCCTTCACGCCTGCGAAGCAGGAGCAGTGGGAGACGGACCCTATCGAGTTCGTCCGCACTAGTGTCGGTGCGTGCATGTGTCTGCTGTCCGACCATCTCTAGACTCACCCGTGTCGCAGACGAGTACGAGGCGTTTGACAGCCCGGTTTCCGCGGCGACGTCGTTCTTGTTCTCCCTCGCGAGCAACAGGACGAAGACCGCGTTCCTTCCCGTTCTCGGCTTCGTCAACCAAGTCCTCCAGGCGTGCGTAATGAACTTCGCAGAGATTGAGCGAGTACTGACGGCCAAAGCGCAGTAAGCCTGCTGCTCCCCAACGCTACGGCGCTCTCAACATGACGGCAGCTTTGGGACCGTTCATCATGCGCCACCCCGACGTCAAGGGCAACATGGAGCAGTTTGTCCTGCAGCACGTCATCCCTGAGTTCTCTGCACCCGAGCCATACATGCGTGCCGTGGCATGCGAGGTACTCGGCACCATGATCAAAGCGGGCCTCAAGTTCTCTCAGGAACAGTCCTTGCACACCGCCTTCACCGCGGTGGCACATTGCATCGACGATGCTGAGCTTCCCGTCCGCGTCCACGCATGCTTGGCGTTGACGGAGATGGTAACCGACTCTGAGATCGGTGCGTCTGTTCATCCTGCCGTACAAGTTACTTGGAAATTGATGGTTTGCAGTGAAAAACGCGGTCGCTCCTCAAGTTGGCAAGGTCATCCAGAGTAAGAACGACTTCACAGGCGCTTGAGCAAGCATGCTGACCAGTATCGCAGCTCTCCTCAAGCTCTCTGAGGAGACCGACCTCGACATCCTCAACCACTGCATGGAGGCTATGGTGGAGACGTACCAGACCGAACTCCTGCCCGTCGCTGCTGACCTGACTGCACGTCTGGTATGTGTCGCATCGTCCATGTCGATTTATCAAGGCTGACACCCGCCATCAGTGCGAGACCTACGTTCGCCTCGCGCGGGAGAGCCAATCGGCAGAAGAGACCGACGGTCGTGGTGTTGACCTTGATTCCATCATGGAGAGCACGGACAACGAGGACAAGATCTTTGCCGCTATGGGTGTGGCGAAGACGATTGCCACCGTCGTTAACGCCGTGGACTCGTCTCCTGAGATTCTTGCTCAGATCCAGGAGATCATTATCCCCATCGTGAAGATGACCCTCGAGGCGAAGCTTCTCGACCTGTTCGACAACATGTACGACCTGGTCGATGCGCTCACCTACAAGCTCCGCAGCATTTCGCCTAACATGTGGCCGATCTTTGAGCTCACATACAAGCTCTTTAAGTCGGATGCGGTCGACTTCCTGGATGGTGCGTTCATATTGCGAATGTGACAGTTGCACGCAGTGGTTGATACTCGGACACAGAGATGCTCCCTTCGCTCGATAATTTCGTCTCCTTCGGTGTCGAGGTCTTCAAGCAGCGCCCCGATTACAGGCAGATGGTCCTCGACATCTACCAGACCTCGATCTCCAGCGACCACCTTGGCGAGAACGACGCCGTGAACGGCTGCAAGCTCGCTGAGTCTATGCTGCTCAACCTTCGCGGCGGCATCGACGATGTCAGTCTTCTCTCCCTTGATCGCTCTCCTACTTGCTGATACCTCCTCGCAGGCCCTCCAACCTATCATCGCGACCGCGCTCCCCGTGATGGACAAGGCAGAGACGAACGCGCTCCGCCTCGCCAACCTGAACGTCCTCGTCAACGCCATCCTCTACAACCCGGCTGCCGCTCTTCACATCCTCGACCAGGCCGGCCCCGGTGTCGCGCGCAAGTTCTTCGACAAGTGGTTTGCGGCTATCAACGTCGAGGCACGCCTACCCCGTGTGCACGACAAGAAGCTCAGCATTGTCGCGCTGTCTGCGCTCATGGAGATGGACCCCGCGAACATCCCTGAATCCGTTAAGGAGGGCTGGCCGGGCATCGTCTCCGGGGCGCTCAAGTTGTTCCAGGAGTACCCCAAGGCTGTGGCAGGTCAGTTCGATGTGTTGATGATGTGAATGAAAGCATAGCTGATCAGTCTCTACAGCCCGCAAGGAGCTCGAGGAAGCATTCCAGGCCGACTCTGACTCCGATGATGATGAGGACGACTCGAAGTTCCTCAACATGAACGAGGACGAGGGTACGCACACACTAGACTTCGTCCTCCCCGATCATCAGCTCACACTTCCACTTTGCAGAGGACGTCTGGGACGAGGACTCTGCGTACGTCGAGATGCTCGCCAACGAGGGCCAGCGTCTCCGCGAGAAGTCCGAGCGCCAAGCTGCTGGCGAAGAAGTCTCGGACGACGAAGACGAGGAGGATATCGAGGAGGAGCTCGGCTACATCAGCCCGCTTGACACCGTCGACCCATATATCACCTTCAAGCAGGCCCTGACGGGTACGTACCCTTACAGCAATTTCTATACGCGATCGGAGGTCTGACGCTTCACATCACTTGCAGCCTTCCAGATGAAGAATGGCCCTGGGTACCAAGTTGCGACGACGTCGCTGAGCCCCGACCTGCAGACATACCTCATGGAGGTCATGCGCATCGCGGACGAGCACGCCTCCGCGGCACCGTCGTCGTGATCTCCCAGTCCACCGGCTCTTTGTATAGACACGCCATCCCGCTTATCTGGTGCTCGTGGTGCTACGGCCACGCGCATCCAGCCCGACGCTGCCTCATGATCTTTTCGCTCCCGTTTCTGTTCTCGTCCTGACTCTCCTCTGATCTGTCGATTCTGCTCTCGCTCTCGATTCGTACATATTACCGCAATCTTGTCCATAATTTCGCACGCCAGGGTTATCACGAAAGAAGTCCAAGTTGTCTGAAGAACGAGTACATCATGTCTGTTTCCTTTGCATTGCTACACATATTCATACACTCGCCATCTCGGAGATGGTCTTATACGGGATCGAGGGACGTTCGAGTGCGTTGTTGTCCGTAGTCGCATTAGTTGGCGGGTTCGCGCGGGTACTTCCTCATTTGCTTCAGGTAGTCATCCTGGCTCTCGAGCGTCCACTCCATCGGCTGGGTGATCGGGTCGAAGGTCGCGCCGTGCTCCTCGATCTCTTTGAGGCGCGCCGCGGTAGCAGGCTTGGACTTATTGACACTGTACACCTTGATGCGGTGGGACGAGGACGTGACGTGCAAGTCCCAGCTGTGCATTGCGATGCGTCAGTATGAGGGCTCTAAACATGGTGGTATCCAGGATCGAGGACAGCGAGACGCACTTCCATGCTGAGCGGACGAAGGTCGGCTCGGTGTTGTTCGACGAGTCCCATGAACGCACACAGAACTCGAGCCAGCCTTCGGCGTCGACGGGCAGCTCGATCGTCCAGAGCCGCCAGGCGTGGTAGTGCTTCTCGGTCATGTTTTCCGGCGGGACGGAGTACCATACATGTCCTCTGTGAGTTTGAGATGGGGCATGAGGGGATGCTGTTGCCGAGCGATATAGCGGCGCACGTACCCGTCGTTTGAGACCTCGACACGCTCGACCCAATTGCCGCCACCGCTGTAGGCCCAGCCTTGGAGCTTGACCTTCCCGTCGTGGATGACGGTCTGCTTGTCCGTAGGGAAGATGATCGCACTCGACACAGGCATATTCTGGATAGAGAAGCCGTTCGAGAACTTGACGTTTTGCTTGCCCATCTGTGCGCCAGCCTCGGTAAGCGCCGCTCACTTTTCTCCGCTGAACAGTCCCACTCGCCTGCTGAGTGTAGTAGAGATACTCCTGCGCCTGAACGGGGGCGAGGCTGGGTTCCGCGATGGCGTTGATCCTGTACAGCCACTTCGCACTGCGCGCACCGATGTATCCCGTCACGACGGCGCGCAGCGGGAAGCCGTGGATCTTGGGCAGGGGCTTGCCGTTCATCTCCCATGCGAGGAGGACCTCTTCGTTGGCGCGGACCTTGCGCCATGGCACGGAGACGGCGTAGTTGAACACGTTGCCCTTCCTGCGAAGCGCATCGCTCTCACCGAGTTTGCACGCGGGAGGGGAAGGGGAGAACGTACTTGAAGTAGGTGTCTGCACCGACGAACTCGAGGTGTTGGCCCTCGGGGAGGAGGCCGCCGCAGGCGATCTTCAGGACCTTCTTGAGAGGAACACCTCGATACACAGCTGTACCACTGGATTCACCCTTAGATGACATGCAGGTTTGAACATGAAAGCAAAGTCACGCACATGGCTCCTTCTCCCCAAGGCTAGCCTACTTGTCAGCTCATCTGTCTGGATGAAAGCATTTACTAGTAATGACTCACAGCGTTAATCAACTCGTCGCCGTCGCCGGGGTACTCTTGGATCTGTTCGATGCGGCGAGTACCGCTGCACTGCAGGGTGACCGTGACTTCGGCTTGTCTGTATCGGCATGCAGCCATGAAGCGAAGGGACCAAGACATGGTTCGCGCTCACGGGAACTTGGACGCATCCTTCAAGTTCTTCATACTCAGCTTCACAGGTTTGTTCACGAGGCCGCCGATCTCGAGCTCGAACGCGTCCTCGTCGATGTCGGGGACACCGCCATGGTTCCGCACGCTGCGCATCCATTCAGTAGGCGACTGGGAACTCGGAAGTCGAGTACACGCACAAGTGGAACAGGTTGTCGGTAAGCTTGCCCTCGATGAGCTCCTTCCGGGGCGTCTCGCCGTTATATGGAAAGTCGAGGAGGTGGATCATGCCGGGCTTCTCATTGAGGACAGTCTCCCAGCTGAAGTCGACGATGCTCTTGAGTCCGAGCGCCTCGTGGTACTCCTTCCATCGATAGCCTACGAGGATGGGGTTCGTCTTCGGCAAGGGGACGAACTGAAACTCTAACGAGGTAGTCGGGGACGTTCAGCAAGTATGCGCGACACGTCGCGCGGCGGAGGACGCACCGGGGATGGGAGTGAACTTCTTGGTCTTGAGGATCTCTGTAGCGATACGCTTGCGCTCGGCCTCGTTCTCCCACTCGACGTATCTGCGTCAATGAGCACGGTTCGTCCCACAGCATGCGCCAGAGTCAAGAGACGTGCTCACCCGCGCCAACCTAGCTTCGACTCTGGGAAGAGCTCGCTAAGCGGGGTGCCCTCCCAGGTCTGTTCGCTCGCTCGGGCAGCAGTCGCAGCAGCCATGTCTGGATGATGTTGGGGGTGATGTCGGCCAGGCTAATGTACCGACGCAACGCCGCGTCTCTGACATCTTATATGCGCACTCTATCTCTCCGCACGACTTGGACAGTTCGGCGTCGATAGGGAACAGGGAAGCGGGACTGAGCCTACCCTGAAGTCAGCAATAAACGCACCCGACCGCACCCATTGACAGCGTTCTCGTGGGGCTTGAGAATAGAACCACGTAACGTTACATCTGCGTTCAGCTTCCACGGCCCCTCCACCAATGGGAAGCCCAGAAGGGCGACGCCTGCGCGCCACGGCCCTGCTTGTTGACTCGGGCGATCGCATGAACCCAACACCTGGAGGCGTTAGAAAGGACGTAGCAGGAAAGCGGTCGCATTGATAGACCGCGGACTCACGAGAGCGTGTCTCGTCGGAACACACCATGGCGTCAACGCGACAGCCAGGACCTGTACAGAACAGCACAGCAAAAAGACATTGTTCCGAAAGCAAGCGATTAGAAATACAAACAATGCACGCCGAGAGATAGCAGGAGATCAAATAGTCGCATCGTCCGAGAGGATGCCTCTCGCCCACGCAGAATCGCCGATGACGCGCTCTGCGAAGAAGTCGCCCAGCTGTGTGCGCAGCTTCTCGATGACCGCGCTGTCTGCCCCGGAGTTGGGGTCGAGCGGCACAGGCCGTGGTGATGGCGGGTGCAGCAACCTCAGGCCCTCCTGCAAGACGGGAAGATATCAGTGGAGAAACGTAAGGAGACACAGACGAGGGAACGGAGCTGACCATGACGAGATCCACGAGCGTGCTCGACTCCCCAGGCATGCATTTTGCCCCGACGATCTTCGCACCCTGGCGGTCAACCAGCCCTAATCGTATTGCCTCTTTCCCGATCGCCATGAGACCTCGGATCGCGCCCTCGTTCGTTTGTCGCGGCTTCTTGGGCTCGATCAGTCCGACGATGAGCATCTTGACGATCTTGGTCGGCAGCCCGGGGTAGGTCATCGAGTAGTGGGTCAGGAGATGTGCGAGTATCTGCGCAGCGGTGATGCGCAAGTGCGTCGCATGCGAAGGGGGCAGGGCTGAATGTAGGAGGATGGAGAAGACCGCCGGAAGGAGTTGGTGCAACTATATGCGTGTATTCAGTATGAATCGAGACGACAGGCTGGAGGAGCGACGCACGAATGGCTCGACACCGAGTGTCTGGTTGTCCAGTAGCGCGCTGATGACGTCGAGGAACACCTCCAGCATCTTGCCATCGTTTTCCGTCTGCGACCCTGTCCGGAGCGTGCTGACGACGCCCTCGCTGACCCACTGCGCGAGGTACGGCAGCAAAGGCGACAAGCCGGCATCGTGGCGCAGACTCGCAAGGGCGGCGGTACGTTTTGAATGATCGGATGTTTGCGGGTTGAGCGACGAGGTGAGGCGAGCATAGTAGAGGTTGAGCTCGCGCGAGAGGGTCTGCTTGACAAGAAGTGGTTGTTGCTGTGTCTGCTTGCCGCCTGGTGTCGAGGCTGAGGGGGGAACAAACGAATGTGAACGGGGATGGCAACTCACCTGGTAGCACCGTCGCCGACGTCTGCTTGCCATCCGCCTCCTCCTTCGGCGCCGCTGGTGGGTTCTCGGGTATGAGTGGTTGGACACCCTCCACCGCGAGCCAGTGCGCGGTCCAGCTGACGCCCTTGGGCAGAGTAATCTTCTCCTCTCGGAGCACGCGGTCAAACTCAATCTCCTCATCCTCCACAAAGTACACTGACCCTGCGGACTGCATCTGCGGGAAGGGGAGGGCGCGTCGGAATGCGGGGGGATTGTGCGGGAAGTGGCCGTACAGAGGCTCTATGTTCAGGACGCGGAGGGCTTGGTCGATGTCCGAGGTAGTCAGGGTAGTGCGCTTCGCATGGCGCATAAACCGGGCCGCTTCCTTCGAGACGGGGAGGTAAGGAAATGCATGATGAGTGATGCTAACGATTGCGCACCTCGACTACCTGCTGTATTCGATACTCAACGTCACTCGCGAGCGCAGAGGCCACAGCATCCGGAAGGTTTGGTATATTCAACGACTCTGCTACATCCTGTCCTCCAGTTGGACGCGTAAATCTTCAGAAGTTCACCACGACTTACTCGAACGGAGTCGAGCTTGTAAATCCCGGGGACCTTGGCCGGTGCAGGTTTCGCTTTGGGAGCAGGCTTGCTCATGGTTTGCGTAGAGCCAGAGCTGTGGTGTCGCGTAACAGGCCTCCAGGCGTGTGAGACAAGCACAAGCGAGCAGAGGTGGCGAGGAGTAGGAGGAGAGCGCTGTAAGGAGTGCCACAAACGCGACTTAGCCAAAAGCGCCAGCACAAGATGAGATCTCGATCTCCGGGCCGGTTCGCGAATCCGCCGATTGCTGACGCTATGCTCCCCGAGATTCTGTCCTTTACGACAAACTACGAGCTACTGCCAGAGTGTGCTCACTTTGAAGTCTGTTATTGCCAGGACCGCACGCAGGACTTCGAGCTTCACGTTCCGTGCTACTGCTGCAATACCGATATTGGTGAGTGCTCACGCTCGTCGACGGCAAGCACTGCTGATTGCGTTTAAGCAGAGTTAACGCTTGCATAAGGCCGCATTCAGACAACCTCAGAGTCGTACCCGCTGATTCATATGACGAATATCGAAGATCTTCCTTCCGAGGTCATCGAGCAGATCCTTCTCCTCCTCGACCCTACCGACGTCGCGCAGTTCGCCCAGACCTGCTCCGACTACAACACCCTTGTCTACCACGGGAAGGACCAGCATCTCTGGCGGGAGCTCTACCTGCGCCAGCCATTCGATGACCCGCGCCGAAGCTACACGCCGTTGGGCCGCCCTATACCATCCAGTGCAATAGACTGGAAGACCCAACTGCAGCGCATCATGCGAGCGCGGACCGTCCTCACCAGGAGCTCGACAGAATACAGTCCCGAGGAGCGTTGCGCGGTCCTGCGCACGCTCCTCCACATGGTGACACACGTAGCCCCCGCCACACATCCCGACTCAATCGAGCCCTCCCCGAGCCACGCCTGGGTAACGGTCATGCTCCGCGCGTCCCCGCTCATCGAGGTCGACTACTCCAGCACGGAAATCTCCCCGGAAGAGAAGCAGCTGCGCGCGCGATTGCACACGTACTACGGGCTGACTCCGGAAGACCGCCAGCTCGCGAAGCGCAACGCCAGCCGCATTTTCGTCTACGCGATGCGGAACTACAAATGGGACAATGAGTTCGGCCCGTTCTTGATGGACGGGAGCGGACGAGTGAACTGGGCGCACATCAGGGCCATACACCATGTTATGTCGCTGCACATTGTGCCCGAGCTGGACCCGGAGGAGGAGATTGAGGCTTTTACGCTGTACCCGATGAGCATGCCGTGGACCCTCAGTGTCATTCCCGACGGGGTTAACCTCGACGAGGTGCGGGATTGGGCTGGGATCACTGGGAGATGGCAGTGTTCGTTCTGCTTCTGTGACCATCGGGAGCTACTGAGTGAGTAATTGTCCGCTGTACGGAAGAAATCGCTAACGCAGACGCCTCAGTATTCAACAACTTCAACGTGAGTACTACAATTGGCCGCCTCCTGTTTGCGAATCGGCCCTCACCGGTATCTGCTCTTCTAGGCCAACGACGAGGATCCACTGTATACCGACATCTTCGACGGGGAAGACTTTGTCGAAGTCTTCCGCTCCATCCACGTCGACCTTCGCGTGCTCAGCACGGAGGAGGATCCCGACCATCCCGGGCGCCCCCGCATCAACTTTGGCGGGACGGTCGACGGCACCGGCAACACCGCGACGATCGTAGGTCACGTCAATGTCACGCCCGACGAGCAGATCCGCTGGCATTTCACGTCTGGTGAAAACGGCAACTCGATATGGAGGTTCGCGCTGATATACTCATCCGCTGTTCATTTGCTGACAGGTGTGGGATTCAGTTCTGAAGGCATGCAAGTCGGGAATGTGCGCTCCAGGTTCGGCGTGCTTGGATCGTGGACGACGGTGCAGCACGACCAGCACGACCCGGTCGGTACGTGACTTCCATTGTCTCTGGCAGCGTCTGGCGTGGCGGTTGAGCACTGTGATAGGTCCATTCTGGCTATGGAAGACAGGTGATGCTAACGACGGCGCGCAAGCAGCGGAGGTCAATGTGTGATGCTCCTGTATGTTCGAAGGGTTGGATTGTCATTATATCGGTGTTGTACGTGTATCTATCGACTATCTCGACCATATAGAATCCCTGTAGCTCTCAGCAGACCTGTTCACCCGCAGCGACGTCAATCAAACACACTAGCCTGTGCGACCCTACACACGCGTCCATATATACTTTGCGTTGCTCGGATGCCACAAGCCGTAAGCATCTCCCTTGCATCCCTTCGACGAATCCCAAAGATGCCTTATGTAGCTGTCTCTTCGATTGAGTATCTTCCCGCATCCGTCGACAAACTCCCGACTGTCGCAGTAGGCCCAACGCGCCCGGGCGTAGTCGTCTGTCTGGGTAAAATAATCCGGAGGTAGGCCAACGCACGTATAGGTTTCGTCCGTGAAGTGTGTCTTCTCGTGTCTCTCCAAATCCACCTTGCGCCTCCGATTCGCTTGGACGTACTTGCACCACCGGCACTTGAAGGCGCGGGGCATGTCCCACTCCGCTTGGGTTCGTCTGGGGTACGCACAGTCAAACATCAAGCGCTTGGACCGGCGTCCCCCTCCACGATCACAAGGGGCGTTGTCCAGGCGCGGATGAGAGGCAGACGGTGTTCCGGGAGTTGTGGCTGTGGATGTGGAGGAGAAACAGGATGTTCCCGGACTGGCGAACCTCGAAAACGCGTCGGGATATTGCATCGTTCTTGAAAACGACGGGGAGGGAGATGCGGATGAGTGCGGACCACGACAATAGGAGGCGCTCGTGGGAGCCCCGAGACCGGAAGGCGAAGGACACGAGGGCATGGTGCGGGTGCTGTATGACGGAGGGCAGAGCGACCGTTGTGGTACCACGCCCCGAGCCGTCTGCTGTACCCGAGCAACTTGGCGACGCTGGGGAGGCATCTTAGCTGCCTCTGCGAGCGACAAGTCGATGCATGATGAGAGCAATGCCTGATCATGCGCGCCAAGGGGACTTAGATGTCCGCTGGTAGTAGCGTGCGGGTCCGTGGAAGGTAATGATCGCTGGCCCCAGACCTGAATGGGGCGTTCAGGTGCAACGGCTCGAAGGGCAGCCAATGCAAACAAGCTATAGGGGCAGTATGAGGCGAACTTTTCGATGTGCGTAGAACATAGCGTCGAACGTACTGATGATCTCCACCTATGAAGATGTTGTCCCCGGGTTGGTTAGCAACTTCCGTGGGCCAACGCATGGAGAGACAGGCGTTGCTTTGCGGCAAATGGAAAGAATAATGGTGCGTCATTGAGACAGAAGAGGTGAGCAAGAGACGTTCTATGGGAGAGGCCGATGGCGAAGACGTATACGATGTCTGAACACCTGCATGCTCACCGCGCTATATGCCATTAGCTTCTCTTTGTCCGACTCGACAAGCCGACGGCTGCATGCCCAGTGGATTGCACATCTGTGGAGGACTCAGGAGGGGCGAGGGCAAACATACCTTTGTCCGTTGCCGCACCATACGAGGCGGCGAGATCGGAGCCGCGGCGGGAGTCCTCAGGCCTCAAGGCCTCCTGGTGGCGCGCTTCAAGGAGGCTAAACCAATGTGAATCGTGGCGACAGAGCGAGGCTGCACAGGATGATCACGATCTGCTCGTATCGCAAGCATCTCTGGAAAGTGCAGTCAAGCGTTCTTTGTGAGCCCTCTACACTGCTGATCGTGGGTTAGGGTATTGAATCTCGAGTGATCCAGAGAAGGCAAGGCGTACTGACGTGTGTGTGCGGCGACGGATGAAACGGACGGACAATAAGACGATAATGCACCTTTTCCATGGCTCATGAAGCAGGAACCCCAGAACTGTCCGTCCCTTGGCCACCCAAAGCGGTGCCGCGAACCTCGTTGCGCGAGGATCTTGTCTCAGCCGGGCAACCGCTGCCTCGTGACAGACGAACCGCATGCCAGGGTACTAGGCCGCTAAGTCTCGATATTTCCATGCCTGAGGATCAGTCCGTGTTCAGAGAAAATGGAGGTCATACCCAAGTCACAGTCTACCCAGGTCGCGGGTCTGCTGGAGGACGGGACCTCTTGAACATGGCTGTAAGCTTCCTGTTGGGTACCATTGCGTCGGTGTCATCGGCTTCGACAGATCTACGGCGAGAAGTTGGCGAGAAGATGCCAATGGCCTAGAACCCCACCTACTTACGGTGGCTCAATCGTGTCCGTACTCAGTACACGAATGGAATGTCACTTGCTGCTTTGCAAATTGCGAAGGGCCATGCCTTGATTGCTGACTCAGTGACTGAGACTCAGAGGGTTGCTGGCAGTTGCGCTTCGGCGTCTCCCGAGTCCCGAAGTGTCACAGACAAGCCACAGAGTTCGATATTTCATGACGCAACTTTTCCCACGAGTGTCACAGAGGAGACATATCTTTTCATGGATACGACTAGGATACAGATCAAACAGACACATGTGGTAACCGACGACATCATCGCCGTGGAACATTCGAGGTCTGCAGCGGCTGCACCTCTACCCTGACCTTGCCACCAACCCAGCTCTTGAAACCCTGGCGGTGCAGCTCTACCGTCGAAGGAGGGAGAAGCTCAAGGTTGTCAACGAAGAGCTCCAGCTCGACGCGACCGAGCGGGGATTGACAGACCTCGGCGCGGTGCCGAAGTGCCTCTTCAACATGACCGAGGATGCTCCCCGAGGCATCTGTAGCGCTGCTGAACTTCAGCCTCCACAGTCCCGGACAGACTGCCACTGTCTGGTTGCCCTCAAAGGCATGTGTCAGTGCATTGAAGAGGTTCTCCATACCGTCGCCATTCCCGGTGTTCAGCACGACGAGCTCGCTCAACTGAGGGCACACGGTCTGGAACACCGTGCCCCATTCCTGTTCAGAGACTTCGCTGATGTCACCGGAAAGCACGAGGAAGGACACGGGAGCGCTACGCGCAGCAAAGACGTCGACGAGGGAGATGAGCGCGCTGCCGAATGCNCTACGCGCAGCAAAGACGTCGACGAGGGAGATGAGCGCGCTGCCGAATGCTTGCGGGAGAGCGTCCTTCCCGGACCTGTCGAGATCCGGGACGTCCAGGGTGAGGGTTCCACCACCGTAAAAGCCTGAAAGTCTAGCTTCCTGCGCAGTGACGACGAGCACGACGTGAACAGCGCGTTTGAAGATCGTCGGGAAGTTGTTGTCAAAGGGCATCATCGCCGAGAACGGAGAACGTTCGTCGTCGGCATCTTTGCCCTTCGAGTACCCAATCAGCCGCACCTTCGCCTCAGGACCGGGTATGTCGAGGTTGTGGAGGATATGCGACATCTGATAGACGTGGTCGTCGACGACCAACGTCCGGAGGTTCGGGGGGCGCATGACGTACTTGGTGTCCTCCAACAGGAGCTCATCGCGGTCGCTGATAGTGAGGAATTTAGATAGATGGAGTTCGGTGAGGGAAGACCATGTAGGGAGAACGCCGAGGAAGTCGAACAAGTGCGAGAGGCCGAAGCCTGGGCAATTCCGAAGCTCTACGCGGGATAGTTTGCGGAAGACACCGTTCTCCCAGTTCATGTACACGCCGTCAAGACATAGCGTGCGTAGCGACGGGAATATTCCGGGGATGAGGTTCCAGCTGTTTGACGTTTTGTGGGCGAGGTGGGCCATTGGGATTTCAGACGAAGACTCTCAGCTCTTCGAGTGTGTCCAGGGAATAGTGGAAGGAAGATAGCGCATCCTGCACTTCTCGGAATGCGAGGTTGCTGATGGGTCCAAGGGTAAGCCGTCGGATGTGTCCGGGGTACGGCTTCAACTCTTTGAGAGCGACAAGTGCGTTTTCATAGGAGAAGACGTGACCAGGCTCGCGCCCGTGGAAAAACACAGCGAAGGTTGCGGTCGTGCTGAAGGTGGTGGAGAGGTCCATGTCAGATGGAAGAACTAGCGAAGTAAATGATGAGGTCAGTTCTAAACGTATATATCATGGGGTACCTACAGAGAATTTGGATAGAGTGGAAGTGGGGGGTTCGAACGAGAATTGCGTTGAGCAATGCGCTTGCTACGCCCCCTATTTATAGTGTTCTCTGATGACAAGACACTCAGAAGTCTTGTGCATGGTCCTGAAGCGTGGACTCAAAGTCGCTTGAATGCACAATAGGTCAGTATGGCTTAACGGCCTCGTCGGATCTTGCGTGCGATGGTCCGGGTTAATCTTGGCAGCATACTAAGGCCCTTGCAAAGAAACGCATTATTGTATATCACAGCAGCCACAAAGAGCTTCAGACGATCCCTAGGAGTTTGGGGAGTGGAAGGCGATAAGTAGCTGGACGAGCTTGACTTAGACCGGTCGAGGCTGCGGGGCGTGGGAAGAAGACGCGGTCACGTGCTCTCACATCGCGTCTTCGGCGACTCCGGCGGCATCTCTGAGACTGACCTTCATTGCACAGTGCACTCCGCATCGACTTGCCGCTTTCACCATTCGCAACCCATCGGTATTCTTCTGCTAGCAAATCTCTTCCGCGCATGGATGTTGACGATCCGGCAATTCAAACATCTGACCCGGACGAACTTGAGGAACTCGCCGCAACCACCTCCGCGTATTGGGAAGACAGCGCGCGAGACATCGTGATCAGACGCGACAAATTTGGACCTTCAACCAGAGCGCAGCATGCAACGTTGAGTGGACTTTCTTTAAACTCAGTGGAGACGCGACTACGCGGTAGCCCCCCACGGAAGCGACGAAAGGTGCGTTTGAAGAGATCTTTGACAGCGTTCGCGATCCTGAGTCCAACAGCTGGACGATATCGCTAAACAAGGTGTCCCCGCCATACCACTCTCACCACGTACAAACCTTCCCGATGCTTCACCTTTGGAAAAAGAAGGCGGAGGCACTGATGACATGGCCCTGCCGCGCGAGATGACGGCAACCCAGGCGAGTACTGAGTCCCCAGTCTCATCCCCGGACCCTCTTCTGCTCTTTACTCCCCAACGACGACCCGCGTTTCCCGCCGCTGCAGACACGGACGCGTCACCGCTCAGTTCGCCTCTTACCCCCGTCACGTCACCCGCCAAACGCGCCCTTAGGGATGACACCCCCTCCCCCTTGGCATCCTCATCGCGACTGAGTCCTCTTCCATCCGACGTCCCACTTTCCCCTGAGACGCAGCATGCGGTTGAGCAAGCACAAGCCGAACGCGCCCGATACTCTCTCAGACAACGGAACCCGAAGCAGCTCCATCCATATCTCATTGACAAACAAGTCTACAAGAGGCAGATCATGCGTGCCGATCCGGATGCACTCGTGAAGGTCGTTAGTCCATCACGGCCACGTGCGCGACATCGCTCTACGAGTGCCGGAGCGCGTGACCGAGACTCATCAGACGCAGAGGAGTATCATGCTGAGGACGATGAGGATATGGACGATGAGGAGACACAGGCACGACGGCGTCAGAAGGGGAAGGAACGAGCGATTGAGGGAGAAGCCGATGCAGACGAAGGTGGAAGACAGACGCCGCCGTGGCTGAGAGGCATTTTACAAGAATCGTCCAGCAGTAGCGACGACGACGACGCAGAGATTCTAGCGGACATCAAAGCAGCGAAGAAGGGGGAAGAGAAAGAGCGTCGACGCAAGAGGCCAAAGCCATTCCCTATG
>WJSG01023475.1:0-13626 GCA_016618145.1 Sanghuangporus lonicericola
TGCAGATCCCGAAGGACGCGGTGCCGGAGGACGAGGACGAGCGCGAGCGCTCCGAGTGGTGGAAGGCGAAGAAGTGGGCGTACAAGATCCTCGGCCGCCTGTTCCACCGCTTCGGCAACCCTTCGCAGCTCCCCAGCAGCCTGCAGGAGGACTACGGCGCGTTCGCGCAGCACTTTGTTACGAGCTTTGCGCCTGAGATCTTCAAGGTCTACCTGCAGCAGATCGAGCTGTTCGTCTCGGGACAGGCGTGGCTGTCGAAGAAGTGCCAGTACCGCATCTTTACGTTCTTCACGGAGTGGTAGGTTCCTTCTCTCCACCGATTCCTGCTGTTTCACTCAACGCCCTGCAGCGTCAAGCCGAAGTCGACCTGGGCGCTGCTCAAGCCCCACGCGCAGAACCTCGTGCAGTCTTACGTGTACCCTCAGTTGTCCTTCACGCCTGCGAAGCAGGAGCAGTGGGAGACGGACCCTATCGAGTTCGTCCGCACTAGTGTCGGTGCGTGCATGTGCTGCTGTCCGACCATCTCTAGACTCACCCGTGTCGCAGACGAGTACGAGGCGTTTGACAGCCCGGTTTCCGCGGCAACGTCGTTCCTGTTCTCCCTCGCGAGCAACAGGACGAAGACCGCGTTCCTTCCCGTTCTAGGCTTCGTCAATCAAGTCCTCCAGGCGTGCGTAATGAACTTACTATAACTTCAACGTGTACTGACGGCGAAAGCGCAGTAAGCCTGCTGCTCCCCAGCGCTACGGCGCTCTCAACATGACGGCGGCTTTGGGACCGTTCATCATGCGCCACCCCGACGTCAAGGGCAACATGGAGCAGTTTGTTCTGCAGCACGTCATCCCTGAGTTCTCTGCACCTGAGCCATACATGCGCGCCGTCGCATGCGAGGTACTCGGCACCATGATCAAAGCGGGCCTCAAGTTCTCTCAGGAACAGTCCTTGCACACCGCCTTCACCGCGGTGGCACATTGCATCGACGATGCTGAGCTTCCCGTCCGCGTCCACGCATGCTTGGCGTTGACAGAGATGGTAACCGACTCTGAGATCGGTGCGTCTCTTCATCCTGCCGTACAAGTTACTTGGAAATTGATGGTTTGCAGTGAAAAATGCGGTCGCTCCTCAAGTTGGCAAGGTCATCCAGAGTAAGAACGACTTCACAGACGCTTGAGTAAGCATGCTGACCAGTATCGCAGCTCTCCTCAAGCTCTCTGAGGAGACCGACCTCGACATCCTCAACCACTGCATGGAGGCTATGGTGGAGACGTACCAGACCGAACTCCTGCCCGTCGCTGCTGACCTGACTGCACGTCTGGTATGTTTCGCATCATCCATGTCGATTGATCAAGGCTGACACCCGCCATCAGTGCGAAACCTACGTTCGCCTCGCGCGGGAGAGCCAATCGGCAGAAGAGACCGACGGTCGTGGTGTTGACCTTGATTCGATCATGGAGAGCACGGACAACGAGGACAAGATCTTTGCCGCCATGGGTGTGGCGAAGACGATTGCCACCGTCGTCAACGCCGTGGACTCGTCTCCTGAGATCCTTGCTCAGATCCAGGAGATCATCATCCCCATCGTGAAGATGACCCTCGAGGCCAAGCTGCTCGACCTGTTCGACAACATGTACGACCTGGTCGATGCGCTCACCTACAAGCTCCGCAGCATCTCGCCGAACATGTGGCCGATCTTTGAGCTCACGTACAAGCTCTTCAAGTCGGATGCGGTCGACTTCCTGGATGGTGCGTTTACCTCGTAAATGTGACAGTTGCACGCAGTGGTTGATACTCGGACACACAGAGATGCTCCCTTCGCTTGACAACTTCGTCTCCTTCGGTGTCGAGGTCTTCAAGCAGCGCCCCGATTACAGGCAGATGGTCCTCGACATCTACCAGACCTCGATCTCTAGCGACCACCTTGGCGAGAACGACGCCGTGAACGGTTGTAAGCTCGCTGAGTCTATGCTGCTCAACCTTCGCGGCGGCATCGACGATGTCAGTCTTCTCTACCCTTGTTCGCTCTCCCACTTGCTGATTCTTCCTCGCAGGCCCTCCAACCCATCATCGCGACCGCGCTCCCCGTGATGGACAAGGCAGAGACGAACGCGCTCCGCCTCGCCAACCTTAACGTCCTCGTCAACGCCATCCTCTACAACCCGGCTGCCGCCCTTCACATCCTCGACCAGGCCGGCCCCGGTGTCGCGCGCAAGTTCTTCGACAAGTGGTTTGCCGCTATCAACGTCGAGGCACGCCTACCCCGTGTGCACGACAAGAAGCTCAGCATTGTCGCGCTGTCTGCGCTCATGGAGATGGACCCCGCGAACATCCCTGAATCCGTTAAGGAGGGCTGGCCGGGCATCGTTTCCGGTGCGCTCAAGCTGTTCCAGGAGTACCCCAAGGCTGTGGCAGGTCAGTTCGATATGTTGACTATGTGGATGAAACCATAGCTGATCAGTCTCTACAGCCCGCAAGGAGCTCGAGGAAGCATTCCAGGCCGACTCTGACTCCGATGATGACGAGGACGACTCGAAGTTCCTCAACATGAACGAGGACGAGGGTACGCACACACTAGACTTCGTCCTTCTCGATCATCAGCTCACACATCCACTTTGCAGAGGACGTCTGGGACGAGGACTCTGCGTACGTCGAGATGCTCGCCAACGAGGGCCAGCGTCTCCGCGAGAAGTCCGAGCGCCAAGCTGCTGGCGAAGAAGTCTCGGACGACGAAGACGAGGAGGATATCGAGGAGGAGCTCGGCTACATCAGCCCGCTCGACACCGTCGACCCATATATAACCTTCAAGCAGGCCCTGACGGGTACGTACCCTTACGGTGGCGCTTACTACACGCGATTGGAGGTCTGACGCTTCGCATCACTTGCAGCCTTCCAGATGAAGAATGGCCCTGGGTACCAAGTTGCGACGACGTCGCTGAGCCCCGACCTGCAGACATACCTCATGGAGGTCATGCGCATCGCGGACGAGCACGCCTCCGCGGCACCGTCGTCGTGATCTCCCAGTCCACCGGCTCTTTGTATAGACATGCCATCCCGCTTATCTGGTGCTCGTGGTGCTACGGCCACCAGCATCCAGCCCGACGCTGCCTCATGATCTTTTCGCTCCCGTTTCTGTTCTCATCCTGACTCTCCTCTGATCTGTCGATTCTGCTCTCGCTCTCGATCCGTACATATTACCGCAATCTTGTCCATAATTTCGCACGCCAGGGTTATCACGAAAGAAGTCCAAGTTGTCTGAAGAACGAGTACATCATGTCTGTCTCCTTTGCATTGCTACACATATTCATACACTCGCCATCTCGGAGATGGTCTTATAACGGGATCGAGGGACGTTCGAGTGCGTTGTTGTCCGTAGTCGCATTAGTTGGCGGGTTCGCGCGGGTACTTCCTCATTTGCTTCAGGTAGTCATCCTGGCTCTCGAGCGTCCACTCCATGGGCTGGGTGATCGGGTCGAAGGTCGCCCCGTGCTCCTCGATTTCCTTGAGGCGCGCCGCGGTGGCAGGCTTGGACTTGTTGACACTGTACACCTTGATGCGGTGCGACGAGGACGTGACGTGCAAGTCCCAGCTGTGCATTGCGACGCGTCAGTGAGGGCTCTAGACTTAGTAGTACCAAGGATCGGAGACAGCGAGACGCACTTCCATGCTGAGCGGACGAAGGTCGGCTCGGTGTTGTTCGACGAGTCCCATGAACGTACACAGAACTCGAGCCAGCCTTCGGCGTCGACGGGCAGCTCGATCGTCCAGAGCCGCCAGGCGTGGTAGTGTTTCTCGGTCATGTTTTCCGGCGGGACGGAGTACCATACATGTCCTCTGCGAGTTTGAGATGGGGCATGAGGGGATGCTGTTGCCGAGCGATATAGCGGCGCACGTACCCGTCGTTTGAGACCTCGACACGCTCGACCCAATTGCCGCCACCGCTGTAGGCCCAGCCTTGGAGCTTGACTTTCCCGTCGTGGATGACGGTCTGCTTGTCCGTAGGGAAGATGATCGCACTCGACACAGGCATATTCTGGATCGAGAAGCCGTTCGAGAACTTGACGTTTTGCTTGCCCATCTGTGCGCCACCCTCAGTAAGCGCCGCTCACTTTTCTCCGCTGGACAGTCCCACTCGCCTGCTGAGTGTAGTAGAGGTACTCCTGCGCCTGAACGGGGGCGAGGCTGGGTTCCGCGATGGCGTTGATCCTGTACAGCCACTTCGCACTGCGCGCACCGATGTATCCCGTCACGACGGCGCGCAGCGGGAAGCCGTGGATCTTGGGCAGGGGCTTGCCGTTCATCTCCCATGCGAGGAGGACCTCTTCGTTGGCGCGGACCTTGCGCCATGGCACGGAGACGGCGTAGTTGAACACGTTGCCCTTCCTGCGAAGCGCATCGCTCTCACTGAGTTTGCAGGCGGGAGGGGAAGGGAAGAACATACTTGAAGTAGGTGTCTGCGCCGACGAACTCGAGGTGCTGACCCTCGGGGAGGAGGCCGCCGCAGGCGATCTTCAGGACCTTCTTGAGAGGAACACCTCGATACACAGCTGTACCACTGGATTCACCCTCAGGTGACATGCAGGTTTGAACATGAAAGCAAAGTCACGCACATGGCTCCTTCTCCCCAAGGCTAGCCTACTTGTCAGCTCATCCGTCTGGATGAAAGCATTTACTAGTAATGACTCACAGCGTTAATCAACTCGTCGCCGTCTCCGGGATACTCTTGGATCTGTTCGATGCGGCGAGTACCGCTGCACTGCAGGGTGACCGTGACCTCGGCTTGTCTGTATCGGCATGCAGCCATGAAGGGAAGGGACCAAGACATGGTTCACGCTCACGGAAACTTGGACGCATCCTTCAAGTCCTTCATACTCAGCTTCACAGGTTTGTTCACAAGGCCGCCGATCTCGAGCTCAAACGCGTCCTCGTCAATGTCGGGGACACCGCCATGGTTCCGCACGCTGCGCATCGATTCAGTAGGCGACTGGGAACTCGGACGTCGATTACACGCACAAGTGGAACAGGTTGTCGGTAAGCTTGCCCTCGATGAGCTCCTTCCGGGGCGTCTCGCCGTTATATGGAAAGTCGAGGAGGTGGATCATGCCGGGCTTCTCCTTGAGGACAGTCTCCCAGCTGAAGTCGACGATGCTCTTGAGTCCGAGCGCCTCGTGGTACTCCTTCCATCGGTAGCCTATGAGGATGGGGTTCGTCTTCGGCAAGGGGACGAACTGAAACTCTAACGAGGTAGTCGGGGACGTTCAGCAAGTATGCCCGACACGTCGCGCGCGCGGAGGACGCACCGGGGATGGGAGTGAACTTCTTGGTCTTGAGGATATCTTTAGCGATACGCTTGCGCTCGGCCTCGTTCTCCCACTCGACGTATCTGCGTCAATGAGCACGGTTCGTTCCACAGCAAGCGCCAGAGTCAAGAGACGTGCTCACCCGCGCCAACCTAGCTTCGACTCTGGGAAGAGCTCGCTGAGCGGGGTGCCCTCCCAGGTCTGTTCGCTCGCTCGGGCGACAGTCGCAGCAGCCATGTCTGGATGATGTTGGGGGTGGTGTCGGCCAGGTTAATGTACCGACGCAACGCCGCATCTCTGACATCTTATATGCGCACTCTATCTCTCCGCACGACTTGGGCAGTTCGGCGTCGATAGGGAACAGGGAAGCGGGACTGAGCCTACCCTGAAGTCAGCAATAAACGCACCCGACCGCACCCATTGACACCGTTCTCGTGGGGCTTGAGAATAGAACCGCGTAACGTTACATCTGCGTTCAGCTTCCACGGCCTCTCCACCAATGGGAAGCCCAGAAGGGCGACGCCTGCGCGCCACGGCCCTGCTTGTTGACTCGGGCGATCGCATGAACCCAACACCTGGAGGCGGTAGAAAGGACGTAGCAGGAAAGCGGTCGCATTGATAAACCGCGGACTCACGAGAGCGTGTCTCGTCGGAACACACCATGGCGTCAACGCGACAGCCAGGACCTGTACAGAACAGCACAGCAAGAAGACATTGTTCCGAAAGCAAGCGATTAGAAATACAAACGATGTACGCCGAGAGATAGCAGAAGATCAGATAGTAGCATCGTCCGAGAGGATGCCTCTCGCCCACGCAGAATCGCCCATGACACGCTCTGCGAAGAAGTCGCCCAGCTGTGTGCGCAGCTTCTCGATGACCGCGCTGTCTGCCCCGGAGTTGGGGTCGAGCGGCACAGGCCGTGGTGATGGCGGGTGCAGCAACCTCAGGCCCTCCTGCAAGACGGGAAGATATCAGTGAAGAAACGTAAGGAGACACATACGAGGGAACGGAGCTGACCATGACGAGATCCACGAGCGTGCTCGACTCCCCAGGCATGCATTTTGCCCCGACGATCTTCGCACCCTGGCGGTCAACCAGCCCTAATCGTATTGCCTCTTTCCCGATCGCCATGAGACCTCGGATCGCGCCCTCGTTCGTTTGTCGCGGCTTCTTGGGCTCAATCAGTCCGACGATAAGCATCTTGACGATCTTGGTCGGCAGCCCGGGGTAGGTCATCGAGTAGTGGGTTAGGAGATGTGCGAGTATCTGCGCAGCGGTGATGCGCAAGTGCGTCGCATGCGAAGGGGGCAGGGCTGAATGAAGGAGGATGGAGAAGACCGCAGGAAGGAGTTGGTGCAACTATATGCGTGTATTCAGTATGAATCGAGACGGCAGGCTGGAGGAGCGACGCACGAATGGCTCGACACCGAGTGTCTGGTTGTCCAGTAGCGCGCTGATGACGTCGAGGAACACCTCCAGCATTTTGCCATCGTTTTCCGTCTGCGACCCTGTCCGGAGCGTGCTGACGACGCCCTCGCTGACCCACTGCGCGAGGTACGGCAGCAACGGCGACAAGCCGGCGTCGTGGCGCAGACTCGCAAGGGCGGCGGTACGTTTTGAGTGATCGGATGTTTGCGGGTTGAGCGACGAGGTGAGGCGAGCATAGTAGAGGTTGAGCTCGCGCGAGAGGGTCTGCTTGACAAGAAGTGGTTGTTGCTGTGTCTGCTTGCCGCCTGGTGTCGAGGCTGAGGAGGTAACAAACGAATGTATACGGGGATGGCAACTCACCTGGTAGCACCGTCGCCGACGTCTGCTTGCCATCCGACTCCTCTTTCGGAGCCGCTGGTGGATTCTCGGGTATGAGTGGTTGGACACCCTCCACCGCGAGCCAGTGCGCGGTCCAGCTGACGCCCTTGGGCAAGGTTATCTTCTCCTCTCGGAGCACGCGGTCGAACTCAATCTCCTCATCTTCCACAAAGTACACTGACCCTGCGGACTGCATCTGGGGGAAGGGGAGGGCGCGTCGGAATGCGGGGGGATTGTGCGGGAAGTGGCCGTACAGAGGCTCTATGTTCAGGACGCGAAGAGCTTGGTCAATGTCCGAGGTAGTCAGAGTAGTGCGCTTTGCATGGCGCATGAAACGGGCCGCTTCCTTCGAGACAAGGAGGTAAGGAATGCACGATGAGCGATGCTAGCGATTGCGCACCTCGACTACCTGCTGTATTCGATACTCAACATCACTCGCGAGCGCAGAGGCAACGGCATCCGGTAGGTTTGGTATATTCAACGACTCTGCGACATCCTGTCCCCCAGTTGGACGCGTAAATCTTCAGAAGTTCACCACGACTTACTCGAACGGAGTCGAGCTTGTAAATCCCGGGGACCTTGGCCGGTGCAGGTTTCGCTTTGGGAGCAGGCTTGCTCATAATTTGCGTATAGCCAGGGCTGTAGTGTCAAAAAACAAGCCTCCAGGCGTGTGAGACAAGCAAGAGCGAGCAGAGGTGGCGAGGAGTAGGAGGAGAGAGCTGTAAGGAGTGCCACAAACGCGACTTAGCCAGAAGCGCCAGCACAAGATGAGATCTCGATCTCCGGGCCGGTTCGCGAATCCGCCGATTGCTGACGCTATGCTCTCCGAGATTCTGTCCTTTACGACAAACTACGAGCTACTGCCAGAGTGTGCTCACATTGAAGTCTGTTATTGCCAGGACCGCAGGGCTTCGAGCTTCACGTTCTGTGCTACTGCTGCAATACCGATATTGGTGAGTGCTCACGCTCGTCGACGGCAAGCACTTCTGATTGCGTTTAAGCAGAGTTGACGCTTGCAGACGGCCGCATTCAGACAACCTCAGAGTCGTACCCGCGGATTCATATGACGACCATTGAAGATCTTCCTTCCGAGGTCATCGAGCAGATCCTTCTCCTCCTCGACCCTACCGACGTCGCGCAGTTCGCCCAGACCTGCTCCGACTACAACACCCTTGTCTACCACGGCAAGGACCAGCATCTATGGCGGGAGCTCTACCTGCGCCAGCCATTCGATGACCCGCGCCGAAGCTACACGCCGTTGGGCCGCCCTATCCCATCTAGTGCAATTGACTGGAAGACCCAACTGCAGCGCATTATGCGAGCGCGGACCGTCCTCACTAGGAGCTCGACGGAATACAGTCCCGAGGAGCGTTGCGCGGTCCTGCGCACACTCCTCCACATGGTGACACACGTAGCCCCCGCCACACATCCCGACTCAATCGAGCCCTCCCCGAGCCACGCCTGGGTAACGGTCATGCTCCGCGCGTCCCCGCTCCTCGAGGTCGACTACTCCAGCACGGAAATCTCCCCGGAAGAGAAGCAGCTGCGCGCGCGATTGCACACGTACTACGGGCTGACTCCGGAAGACCGCCAGCTCGCGAAGCGCAACGCCAGCCGCATATTCGTCTACGCGATGCGGAACTACAAATGGGACAATGAGTTCGGCCCGTTCTTGATGGACGGGAGCGGGCGAGTGAACTGGGCGCACGTCAGGGCCATCCACCATGTTATGTCGCTGCACATTGTGCCCGAGCTGGACCCGGAGGAGGAGATTGAGGCTTTTACGCTGTACCCGATGAGCATGCCGTGGACCCTCAGTGTCATTCCCGACGGGGTCAACCTCGACGAGGTGCGGGATTGGGCTGGGATCACTGGGAGATGGCAGTGTTCTTTCTGCTTTTGTGACCATCGGGAGCTGCTGAGTGAGTAATGGCCCGCTGTATGGAAGAAATCGCTAACGCACACGCCTCAGTATTCAACAACTTCAATGTGAGTACTTCAATCTGCCGCATCCTGTATGCGAATCGGCCCTTACCGGTATCTGCTCTTCTAGGCCAACGACGAGGATCCACTGTATACCGACATCTTCGACGGGGAAGACTTTGTCGAAGTCTTCCGCTCCATCCACGTCGACCTTCGCGTGCTGAGCACGGAGGAGGATCCCGACCATCCCGGGCGCCCCCGCATCAACTTTGGCGGGACGGTCGACGGCACCGGCAACACCGCGACGATCGTAGGACACGTCAATGTCACGCCCGACGAGCAGATCCGCTGGCATTTCACGTCTGGTGAAAATGGCAACTCGATATGGAGGTTCGCGCTGATATACTCATCCGCTGTTTATTTGCTGACAGGTGTGGGATTCAGTTCTGAAGGCGTGCAAGTCGGGAATGTGCGCTCCAGGTTCGGCGTGCTTGGATCGTGGACGACGGTGCAGCACGACCAGCATGACCCGGTCGGTACGTGACTTCCATTGCGTCTGGCAGCGTCTGGCGTGGCGGTTGAGCACTGTGAATCTGTGATAGGTCCATTCTGGCTATGGAAGACAGGCGATGCTAACGACGGCGCGCAAGCAGCGGAGGTCAATGTGTGATGCTCTTGTATGTTCGAAGGGTTACATTGTCATTATATCGGTGTTGTACGTGTATCTATCGACTATCTCGACCATATAGAATCCCTGTAGCCCTCAGCAGACCTGTTCACCCGCAGCGACGTCAATCAAACACACTAGCCTGTGCGACCCTACACACGTGTCCATATATACTTTGCGTTGCTCGGATGCCACAAGCCGTAAGCATCTCCCTTGCATCCCTTCGACGAATCCCAAAGATGCCTTATGTAGCTGTCTCTTCGATTGAGTATCTTCCCGCATCCATCGAAAAACTCCCGACTGTCGCAGTAGGCCCAACGCGCCCGGGCGGAGTCGTCTGTCTGGGTATCATAATCCCGAGGTAGGCCAACGCACATATAGGTCTCGCCCGTGAAGTGTGTCTTCTCGTGTCTCTCCAAATCCACCTTGCGCTTCCGATTCGCTTGGGCGTACTTGCACCACCGGCACTTGAAGGCGCGCGGCATGTCCCACTCCGCTTGGGTCCTTTTGGGGTACGCACAGTCAAACATTAAGCGCCTGGACCGTCGTCCCCCACCACGACCACAAGGGGCGTTGTCCAGGCGCGAATGGGAGGCAGACGGTGTTCCGGGAGTTGTGGCTGTGGATGTGGAAGAGGAACAGGATGTTTCCGGACTGGCGGAACTCGAATACACGTCGGAATATTGCATCGTTCTTGGAGACGACGGGGACAGAGATGCGGATGAGTGCGGACCACGACAATAAGGGGCGCTCGTGGGAGCCCCGAGACCGGAAGGCGAAGAAGACGAGGGCATGATGGTGCTGTATGACGGGGGGCAGAGCGACGGTTGTGGTGCCACGCCCCGAGCCGTCTGCTGTACCCGAGCAACTTGGCGGCGTTGTGAAGGCATCTCAGCTACCTCTGCGAGCGACAAGGCGATGCATGATGAGAGCAATGCCTGATCATGCGCGCCAAGGAGACTTAAATGTCCGCTGGTAGTAGCGTGCGCGTCCGTGGAACGCTGGCCCCAGACCTGAACGGGGCGTTCATGTGCAACGGCTCGAAGGGCAGCCAATTCAAACAAGCTATAGGGGGCAGTATGAGACGACATTTTCGATGTGCATAGAACATGGCGTCGAACGTACTGATGATCTCCACCTATGAAGACGTTGTTCGCGGGTTGGCTAGCAACTTCCACGGGCCAACGCATGGAGAGATAGGCGTTGCTTTGCGGCAAATCAAAAGAGTAATGATGCGTCATTGAGACAGAAGAGGTGAGTAAGAGACGGTCTATGGGAGAGGCCGATGACGAAGACGTATACGATGTCTGAACTCACCTGCATGCTCACCGCGCTATATGCCATTAGCTTCTCTTTGTCCGACTCGACAAGCCGACGGCTGCATGCCCAGTGGATTGCACATCTGTGGAGGACTCAGGAGGGGCGAGGGCAAACATACCTTTGTCCGTTGCCGCACCATACGAGGCGGCGAGATCGGAGCCGCGGCGGGAGTCCTCAGGCCTCAAGGCCTCCTGGTGGCGCGCTTCAAAGAGGCTAAACCAATGTGAATCGTGGCGACAGAGCGAGGCTGCACAGGATGATCACGATCTGCTCGTATCGCAAGCATCTCTGGAAAGTGCAGTTAAACGTCCTTTGTGAGCCCTCTACACTGCTGATCGTGGGTTAGGGTATTGAATGTTGAGTGATCCGGAGGAGGCAAGGTGTACTGACGTGTGCGTGCGGCGACGGATGAAACGGACGGACAATAAGACGATAATGCACCTTTTCCATGGTTCTTGAAGCAGGAACCCCAGAACTGTCAGTCCCTTGGCCACCCAAAGCGGTGCCGCGAGCCTCGTTGCGCGAGGATCTTGTCTCAGCCGGGCAACCGCTGCCTCGTGACAGACGAACCGCATGCCAGGGTACTAGGCCGCTAAGTCTCGATATCTCCATGCCTGACGATCAGTCCGTGTTCAGAGAAAATGGAGGACATACCCAAGTCACAGTCTACCCAGGTCGCGGGTCTGCTGGAGGGCGGGACTTCTTGAACATGGCTGTAAACTTCCTGTTGGGTACCATTGCGTCGGTGTCATCGCCTTCGACAGATCTACGGCGAGAAGATGCCAATGGCCTAGAACCCCACCCACTTACGGTGGCTCAGTCGTGTCCGTACTCAGTAGACGAATGGAACAACACTTGCTGCTTTGCAAATTGCGAAGGGCCATGCCTTGATTGCTGACTCAGTGACTGAGACTCAGAGGGTTGCTGGCAGTTGCGCTTCGGCGTCTCCCGACTCCCGAAGTGTCACAGACAAGCCACAGAGTTCGATATTTCATGACGCAACTTTTCCCACGAGTGTCACAGAGGAGACCTTAAACAGACACATGTGGTAACCGACGACATCATCGGACTAGTAGCCGTGGAACATTCGAGGTCTGCAGCGGCCGCACCTCCACCCTGACCTTGCCATGAACCCAGCTCTTGAAACCCTGGCGGTGCAGCTCTACCGTCGAAGGAGGGAGAAGCCCAAGGTTGTCAACGAAGAGCTCCAGCTCGACGCGACCAAGCGGGGATTGACAGACCTCGGCGCGGCGCCGAAGTGCCTCTTCAATATGACCGAGGATGCTCCCCGAGGCATCTGTAGCGCTGCTGAACTTCAGCCTCCACAGTTTCGGACAGACTGCCACTGTCTGGTTGCCCTCAAAGGCATGTGTCAGTGCATTGAAGAGGTTCTCCATACCGTCGCCATTCCCGGTGTTCTGCACGACGAGCTCGCTCAACTGAGGGCACACGGTCTGGAACACCGTGCCCCATTCCTGTTCAGAGACTTCGCTGATGTCACCGGAAAGCACGAGGAAGGACACGGGAGCGTACGCGCAGCAAAGACGTCGACGAGGGAGATCAGCGCGCTGCGGAATGCTTGCGGGAGAGCGTCCTTCCCGGACCTGTCGAGATCCGGCGGGACGTCCAGGGTGAGGGTTCCACCACCGTAAAAGCCTGAAAGTCTAGCTTCCTGCGCAGTGACGACGAGCACGACGTGAACAGCGCGTTTGAAGATCGTCGGGAAGTTGTTGTCAAAGGGCATCATCGCCGAGAACGGAGAACGTTCGTCGTCGGCATCTTTGCCCTTCGAGTACCCAATCAGCCGCACCTTCGCCTCAGGACCGGGTATGTCGAGGTTGTGGAGGATATGTGACATCTGATAGACGTGGTCGTCGACGACCAACGTCCGGAGGTTCGGGGCCCGCATGACGTACTTGGTGTCCTCCAACAGGAGCTCTTCGCGGTCGCTGATAGTGAGGAATTTGGATAGATGGAGTTCGGTGAGGGAAGTCGATTTCGACCTTGCATGCGCTCAGTGGCCGGGCTGTGCGTCCGTATGATTTAAATGTAAGTACTCAGTAGTTTCTGTAGGTACGGATACAGAGCAGCACGCGTAACGGAGGATAGTGACCGATTCGAAGTGCAGAGGTTTTGCACGATGGGCGGGGTAAGTAGTCGGTGCGCGCAGAAGCGGACGCATAAGTAGGTGATGCGTGTGTTGGGACATGGCGGGAGGTGACGTCGAGCCTGTCTCAGACGGCCTCACTGTCCAGTTAGTCTTTCGCGGATGGACCCACGCAAACTTCCAATGGGTTTGCGAATCAGGGCTTCTGCCATTAGTCAGAGCTGATGACGGTGTGCGCTGCAGCCTGCACTGGCGGAAAAACAGAGTTACTCGACGTTTCATGAGTTTGCGAAAGAGAATGCTGGTGTGTGCGGGTCCCTGCGGTCAGGGAATGACTGATGAGAGTCGGCATTGGTCTTGCGTGGGACGAGTTGAAGGACGGAGGATTGAATGTAAGTATTGCGGACGAGTTCATCAGCAAAGTCGCACATGATCTTACTGATCTTACGAGCCTTCCGTAAGTTCTGTAAGATGCGTAAGACGTAAGTTCAATCCATCTTAGTTAAGTT
>WJSG01023493.1:0-19949 GCA_016618145.1 Sanghuangporus lonicericola
GCCGGACCCAGATTTGGGCATTTTCGGGGGTGGCTCTCCAGGCCAGTTTTCGGGGATCGGCCTATGACCTGCCCCAAAAGGTCCATTTTTCGGGGATGGACCGGATATATGCTCATTTTGGCGCCCGGGGGCGGCACGGGCGCCTATGGTCATCCCCGTGCGCCCGGTCCTCCGGAATGTGTTAACTAAGTAATCCCGACTTAACGGTAAGCATTGGGTGAATGGGCATCAATGATATCCAATCCAGAAGCTTGGTATACGCGTCCGGCATGCCTATGTTGGCCACCGACCCGCTTTTCGGGGGTCCGGCAGATGTTAGCTCACTGCTCCGGAGCGCTTTTCGGGGCTATGAGATCGACCTCCGAAAGCTTGATTTTCGGGGATCTGGATGTAACTTTTCGGGCCCTCCGGGCCCATTTTCGGGGATTCAGGCCTATGAGCCGTGTATACCATTTTCAGGGGTCCTGCCTAGGGTCGTCTGCATTAAACGATTTTGAATCCAGTCCATGGTCATGATGACTTCCGCAACGTCAGGGCAGCTGTCACTTACCCGACCGGCGAAGTACCGAGGGACGTCGGACGGCATTCATAGGAGCTTGACGTTGAGGTTGCGAGGAATGCTCAGTGTCAACCTCAGGGTGTACGGGAAATCTTCATGATGGGAGAGGAGAGGAAGGTGAGTGGCAGTTGTATGAAGAATAGCGGCGAGCTATAGCTCAGCTACGGCTCCTCCTCCGTCCGACGAAATGCGTGCTATCCCTGAAACCGGCGCATATAGTGAGTCAATCGTCTGGTTTCAAGCAGCAATCACCCTCGGAGGCCGATTGCTAACGGGTGGAACGGGCGCACGACCCTCGAGATGCTCGGGATGGACCATACAGTGGACATTGCGGACAATAATCTGCATCGAGAGGAGCTCCTCTTCCTTCAACCACCATCACGGTGTGTTTTCCCACGGTCCCTGGCTCCTAGGAGCAGCCAAACCGGGGGCAAAATCGAGAACTATGAGGATGAAACGAACGCAACACGACAAGGAAGAAGTCCGTAAGGACGGAGCAGCATGCTTACCAAGGACTACGTCCTACCCGCCGTAACGGCACCCGCGTCCACGACGTGCCGCGCGCAAACGCGGCTCGAGCTCTAGCACGCACGGAAAGACTCCGCCAGCAAGGAAACGCTGCGACAGTAGCACCGATACTCTGTAATAAGGGAGATGGTATCGACAATGGCAAGGAAGCCGGAAAGACTGAGATGCGCTCGCTGGCTAGTAAGCGCCAACACACGAACCATGGGAAACGCACAGACCAGCAAGCGTGCCAGGCGTCACATGGCCTCGGAACGATGCGGGACATGAAAAACAGAAAGCCCAGCCGCACACCACCTAAAGGAGGACCCCTGCACGTCGTATCGGTCACGA
The DNA here is from genome assembly GCA_016618145.1 of Sanghuangporus lonicericola. NCBI lineage: Eukaryota > Fungi > Basidiomycota > Agaricomycetes > Hymenochaetales > Hymenochaetaceae > Sanghuangporus > Sanghuangporus lonicericola. The sequence continues at coordinate 1,418 of WJSG01023493.1, forward strand.
TCAGCTACCTTGAAGGAGCCACAGCAGCTGCTGGCAGACTGCAACTACACAGTCCTTCCTGACGACGTCCAGAGCTTACGACCGGCCCTAAACGAAACCACGTCCACGGCCACGTCCACGGCCACGTCCACGGCCACGTCCACGGCCACGTCCACGGCCACGTCCACGGCCACGTCCACGTCCACGTCCACGTCCACGTCCACGTCCACGTCCACGTCCACGCCCACGTCCACGCCCACGTCCACGCCCACGTCCACGCCCATGTCTAAATCAGAATTCATGGTTCAACTGGAAAACAGCACTACACTAGCTGGAAGCGTGCCTCATACAATAGTCATACCCACCATCCCTCCCCCAACAAGCGACCCTCTCATACTCTATGTCAAATGGACAGGCTACGGGGACCCCACCCCCAACACCTACCAGCACCACAAAGGCAGACACAAGTACAAGCTCGCTATCCAAGCAACGGAACCAATATGCAAAGGCAGGAGAGTCAAGCTCCTAGCCCTAACCCCCATCCAATACTACGCACATGACACGCCGCCAAACGCTTACGACACACATGACCCCCACGTGACTGGAACAGTCATGACGATAGGCGAAGGGAGAGTGGAAGCCGCGACGGAGGAACAAATCAGCGTTACGACGCGTACGGTGAAGATACGGAACGAATGCAAGGGCAACATGGTGGCAGAGGTCGAGCTGGAAGTAACGGAGGAGAGCAGAGAGTGTGGCGAACCATCCCGGAAAGACCGGAGAGGGAAGAAACGGAGGAGAGCCCCGGACGAGCGCACGGCCGGAGAGAGTCGCGCCGGGCAGCGCAACGCTTCGAGTAAACGGCAACGGGGAAACCGAGCCAACCGCGGCGACCGCGGGAGAGCAGCGGGCGAGAGTACGAGGGCATGCCACGAACACGTGGTCCCGGCGGAGAAAGACCTGGACCGCGAAGGAGGGCACCTGGAACTGATGGCGAGTGTCCGGCCGTGGCCGACGGAGCGGTCGAGCACATGTGCCGGGGAAAATTGCACCTTAAAAGCCCCGTACTCCTAATAGATCGTAGTCAGCCTACTGTCGCACGCAATCGAACACGGAAACAGTCTACGAACCACCGCGAGGAGCCAGCAAAACGACGGCAACAAGGGGTGTGACGAGAGGGAGGCAGCCTATGGAGGCGAGCAGAGACGGCGACCCACCCGAGGAAAACGTCTTCTCAGCTGCCTCACCAGCGACGTGAAAAGTGCGCGGAGACAATGTCAACTCCGAGATGAAGGAGCCGGGCTTGCGACCGCGAACTGAGAACTCCACTAAACCAAGTCAGCAGCGGGCTCCACGGATCGAAACAGAGGGAGATCCCCAACGGAAGACCGGAAGACAGCCGCAGGCGACGGCAAATGACCATCCCGCAGATTACGAGAGAACTTACGATGCGGCAACGGACCCCCAACTAGCTGAAACCCTCTCCAAGCTTGGAGTGCACGGTCCGGCGACGAGGGAGGAGAGGAACTAGCGAGGAAGCGACGTCTGCGTCGCCGAGTGCAGCGTAAACGGCGAGCGATCTGTCGCGATATCAACTTAAGCTCGTGAGAGAACCCTGCGATCGCTAGAAGCTTACCTCGAGCCACAAAGACGTGAACTCAGCCCAAAAAGGAGCGGGGGAGGGACAAGGCAACGAGCGACAGCGGAAGCGAAGCAGAGAGTACGAAAACGACAGTCGTTGTGCTGGCAGGAGACAAGACGCATAACGGAGCGCCAGCGAATCGGGAAGGTGGCATAAACACGACGCCACGTGGACCTGCGCCCATGCTCGATCGGGCAATCAGGGAAAACAACCTCGCGCGTACGGGGACAGCTCCCACCCTCCACTCAAACAACGACCACTGCCGTCGAGAACGGAGGAATGCAAGGCTCCGAATCGGTTGGACGAACGGAGAGCAGCGACCGGCTGAGACCGTACAAGGGACACCCATGCACTGTCCTCGAGCTCTTGCCTGGCCCACAGCGGAAGGGCTGGAGAATTCGATACGAGCGGGAGAAAGGACGAGAAGCTAGCACAGCACAGTGATAGTTCTGCACGCCAAACGGCCGGCCAACGATAGAGGGTTAGAGCAGGAACCCATACAATAGAGAACGAAGCCTCGACGGAGCGCGCCACGAACCTTCCGCTTTCGGAAGACGATATGCTACGCCAAGGTATATAACGTACGAAGCGCCCGTACCGCGATCTGCCTCTCAGAGGAAACAAGCGGACCCAAAAGCCAAGCACTGGTCGCGTAGGAGACATGGCTCGAACGATTACTTATGGAGGTTATCAGTGCGAAATACAACGCGTGAATTGAAAGGTCCGAATCGAACACGAGCGACTAACCAGACCCTTGCAAGGAGACGCCACGCGGTCGGTCTCTCTGCTCCCTTCCTCCTGCGTCCACCACCTTGCCAACGCACAGCCCAGCTCAGCTCATCCCTCGCGTTCCTCCTGCTTAACTCGCAACTATGTCCTTCTATCCCCAAAACAGCACCACGGCGAGCGCAACCTACCCCAAAACCCCTGGTGGCTCAAAGATCTACGTCCCTGAGACACCCCTGAACGCGCCTGGCCAACGCAGCGCAGACAGCACGTCAGCGCGGCTGACAACGGCGCCGACCCACCGGGAGCTCACGCCCATGGTCATAAACGACACCTACGACGACCTGACCCCGCCGCCAGCTACTCAAGCCCCACGCGTTGAACAGGGCATCCAGGAGGCCGGCAACGGTGACGAGAGTCGGGAACGGGAGGGTGTAGACAAGGGAAGCACTTCCCAGCGCGTGCCTGCCGGCATGAACCAGGTGAGTCTGCAACAGTACTGTCAGCCGTCGGGCTTGACGTCGAACGCAAGACACGTCAGTGCCTCCCCGTCCCCTTCCACCCCCCGGGGCTGTCTGCGCCTGTCAGAGCCCTCGATGACGGCTCGGCAACCGCTGCGAACTCCTCCACGGGGTCCTCGCCTATCGATGTTAGCTGGACTGCGTCGTCGGCCGGCACGATGTCGCCGACGATCAGAGCCGCAGCAAACCGAGCCCAGGCTGCTCCGTCCGGCGCAACAGGGACTGCAGCATCCCAAGCCACGGCGGTTTACGCCGCGGAGCCGCGCACCATCACTCCTGCGGTCACGGCAATCCTGGCAGGAGGCGCAGCTGCGTCGAAACCACCTCTCGAGCCGTCGGGCGCGCCCATCCCTCCTGACGATGTCTTGTCGGACAGCAACGGGATGCCGGTCGCTCCGCCGGGCCTGTCACGCCCCGACACGGCGGCACTGCGCCTCGACCAGCGCACGGACGAGCTGCTAGTCGACGCAACGGGTGAACCGGTGTACGACGGCGGAAGAGACGCGGCGCACCTCAGAACCCTTGACGAGGACAGCGTGGGCAACGACTTCTTCAGATTCTTCGCGACCCCGCCGCACTTCGTCGATACGCCTCAAAGCGGACGGCAGGACCGCCATGGAGCCCAGGCAAACCCAAACAACCCCGCTGCGTATGTAGGACGACCGAGCACGCTGTCTGACGAGCTGACATCCGGATTCGTCCACCCGACTCTCTCCCACACAGCCCGCAAACGTTCTTGGGCGGGGTCACCGGACCTGGAGGAGGAGATACGGGGTCTGCGCCGCCCACGACCGGCGGGGTCTACGCCGCAGCTCAGGAGCGGCGCAAGACTCACAAATGGAGGATGCGACGCCTCTAACCCATGGGTTGACGAGCAGAACACGATCACAGAGAGGGAGGAGAGGGTGGACGTTGTTGAGAGCTTTGCCCCTGTAGCCTCGTCGACGCCTATTTTGCCTAGTGTACCCCACTCTAACCAGCTCCAGACTCCGACTCGCGGGCCGATTTCCCCGGGCCATCATATAGCCACGCCGCAGCCACGCGCCTCCCAGCACGAAGCACTGCCTCCTCCGAGCGCTACGGCCCCATGGCGCAACCCTGACGAGCGAAACGAAGCAGTAGCAGGGCCGGAAGTCGTGATGGACGGAAGCAACGCAGGCGAGGATCGCAGCGCGTCCGAGCCTAAAAACCCAAAGCAAAACAAAGGGAAAACACGCGCCACGACAGAAGAGATCGATCAGCTCTACGCGGAACCAGGCGAGACGTACGAGGAGCGCGCAAGCCAGAGTGGCTGGGACGAAGCGCAGCTGATCGAAGCAAGGCAGGAGAGCATCAGACAGTCACTTCTGGACAGAAGGGGTGGCCGGAGGCAGGAACCACGCTACTCTCAGCTTAACCAGACATCCGAAGCGGGACCCTCGCGTCGAGTCCTGTACGGTGACCGCAGCGAAGCACTCTTCTCGGGCCTCCCAACTGTGCGGGAGGAACTCGCCTCGCACAGTCGCGGCCCTTCCCTCGGCCAACGAAATGGCTGGCCAGATCGGGACAGCACGAACCCGCCCCGAACGAGCAGGACCCTCGGCGGCAACACTCGTTATATCGGACACGAGGAGCAATCTCGTTCCGAGTACATCCCCATGCCGAATACGAGAGCGGGCGACTACCTCGCACGCAGAGAGCACGTTCCCCTCCCCCAGCGATCACCCGTATCTCGAGTCCGAGGTCTCCACCGACCCCAGTCACCAACCATTGGATTCTTTGACGATCCATCGCACCTGAACCCGGTCGGCTATGGCCAGCTGCCCGCCTCGAGAAGCCACGGTCCAACCCAAGCAATCGGGAGAGAACGACAGCCCGAGCACGAAGGAGGTCGCTACGCGGAGAGCAACTGGGAACGAGACCAAGAGGACGAACGGGAAGACGAGCACCGGAGGCTGCAGGAGGCGGACGAAGCGCTCCCGACGGCCCTATGGGACTCCACGGAGCAGGACGATGCGGTCCCGACGCCAGCGCCGCCCGAGGGCTTCCCGACCATTCACAGCGACGACCCCGAGACGGCTCTGAGGGGCATGGCGCTTGACTGGATGCGAGAGATCTGGAGCGACCCTGCACAGACGGACGTGCTAGTGCACGTTTTCAACTACAAGTACACCGAGGATGACTCCCTTAACCGACGAGTGGCAGAAGCGCTGCGCTGGGCCTTCGAAGCACTAACGGGCGAATCGGAGTTCGACGTTGTGCCGCCTGAGACGGAGGATGGTGGAGGGAAGCGACGAGCTCGCGACCTCCCCAGCGCCTGGGCAATCCGCGGGCTAACACCCCAAGGCACGGCGATGGCGGTGGAAGGAGGCACTTGGTCCTTCCAAACGATCTCTTTTTTCGCTAGGTCGCGTACGATGGCCCCGCAAACCTGGCTCTTCGCACTAGACGGTTTCCTGGTAGGGAACGAGCAACGGATCCGCGAAGCGGTACTCCGCGTCCTCGGAGAAGAGAAGATGCAACGCTGGCTGACGGACATGATCAGCACAAACCCGTCCTACGCGGGCAGGACAGCCAGGACGGCGCTAGAAGATATCCTCGAGACTCTTAGAGTGGAGGTGACGCAGCTAGGGAACGGGAGCTATGTTGCGAACGTACACATGCGATCACCTACACGCAGCCTGCGCGAATGGAGGGAATGGGTGGCGGAACTTCGCTCACGACGCTACCACACCTTTGCCATAGGGACGGGTAAGGTCCGCTACATCGCTCAATGCCCGGGATGCACCAGCGTAACGCATCCGTCCCATCTGTGCCCATTCCCGAGGATTCGCGGCTGGAACGGACCGACGCCGGGCCAAGGCGTCTTTGGCAGCAGAAGCCAGAGCGATGGACCCAGGATGGCGAGCTCGAGACGTGACAGTAGGAACGGAGGACTCCCGGGCCAGCGAAACGAGGAGAGATTCGAACGCAATGGCCGGGGAGGACGTCCGAGACAAGACACACCGCGCCGCAGGAGGAACGACCGGGGCAACCGATATGAGAGGGACGACCGAGGCGACCGAAACGGCCGGAACGAGCGAGGCTATCCCCCGAAACGCGGAGGAAGTAGCGGTTTTGGACGCGGCGGCGGGAGGAACTACTGATCGGCTTAGCTCGCGCGGCAGAGCTGCGAGCGAGAGGATACGTGATACGCAGACACAACCGACACGAGAATGATGGTTACGAATAACATGAAACAGTACGCTCTTATAGTAGATGTACACACGAGTGGGATGAGCAATGGTAACGGCGATGAGCTACGTACACAACGAGGGTGACACGGAAGCGAATCAGGACGACCCACCGCCCGAAGAGGTTGCGAGACCTTGAACGGCGTGGGTTGAGACGAACTGCGCCAGCCTGACGACTGGAGATCGCAGATCGCGGAGACCGGCACGTTGGATGTAGCTACCAGCGATGACGACTCCGAGACACGATGTCAACCGAGGGCCTAATATACTGCCCCCTGGGGTTCAGGAAAGCCCTCGGCGCGAACACCACGGTTAGTCTATTTAGACAGAAGGCGAACCGAGCGAGAGCTAAAGTCTGGAGCGGCGAGCTACGCACCTAACCGGACGACGCCACCCGAGACGGAGGGTAAACCGTCTTGGGTCGAAGGGACGGCTGTACCTCGACCGACGATGCAGCTACCAACCCACGAAACTCTAGAACACCAACACTTTCGGACGCTAGCACCAGTAACGGCATTTCGAGCCTCGTTGGCGGGATAGGAGGAGCGCGTGCCAATGCTCACCGCTCCTCTGAAGACCCCGCTGACGAACACGGTAGCATGAGAATGAGCACCTTGCGCGTAAACGACCCAGAGCAGGGGCACGAAGGACGAGGAGGAACGACGACTGACCACCACCAAAATCCGACAAATGGGAGGCCCGTCCCAGACGGGTCGGCAGTGAACCAACCCCCGTTACGAGGGAGAACCGGACGCAAGACGGAGGACAGCGAGCGACGAACAGGCCTACAACTAGCCTCGCTTAACATGAATGGCTACGGAAACCTCATACGAGACCACCCCGACAATAAATGGGGTAAAGTCTATCGCATGATGAGCGAGAACAGGATAGGAATCCTCCTGCTACAAGAAACACACCTCACAGACGAACGAGTAGCTGCTCTGCACAAGATGTTCACATACAAGATCAAAATATTCTACACTGCGCACCCCGACGCGCCCACCCAGAAGGAGGGGGTGGCGATAGTACTAAACTGCAGACACTTGAAGCCAGCCGACGCGACGGCCGTAACGATAGTAGCAGGACGAGCGATCCAGATAGCACTGCCAGGCCCGGGCGGAGACGTTCGGAACATTCTGTGCCTCTATGCACCAACATCGAGTGGCGTGGACGAGCGAAAACGCTTCTTCCAGGAAGTCCGAGAGTACTATGAAACTCACCCGAGCATACCCAGGCCACATCTGATGGCGGGCGACTTCAACAACGTAGAAGACGCACTAGACCGCCTCCCAGTCAACGAGGGACCGGACCAATCTATAGGGACCCTGGACGAACTGAAGGACTGCTTCGGCATGATGCTTGCGGATGGATGGAGAGTAACGTACCCGCACACGCGCGAATATACGTTCCACCGAGGCTCCGGGAAGGAAGCAGTCTTCTCCCGTCTCGACCGCATCTATATGACCCCAGCGACCTTTGACGACGCGAGGGAGTGGAGGATAACAGAGGCAGGGGTCAGAACCGACCACTCTCTAATCATGGTTCAACTCACATCTGCAAATGCACCGATAATAGGGCCAGGACGCCCAATCTTCCCGCTGCTCCTCCTGAAAGACAAGAAACTCACGAAGGCCATCAAAGCGAGAGGCTTACAGGCAGTCGACGAGCTCACAAACCTAGAAAGAGGGAGATCTAGGTCAGAAAGCGAAAACGCGCAGCTAGTACTCCACCGTTTCAAGAAAGACGTGATGAAAGCTGCACGAGCCCGCGAACGCGAAGTAATACCGAGACTGCTGGCAGAGATTCGCGAAAGCGAGCAAGCACTGAGGAGACTCAAAGCGAGCAAGACCATGGCCGAAGAGGCGAAGGTCGCCGAGGCTGCAGCCCTGACGAAGCAAATACGAGAACTCAAACAGAGAAGGATTAGGCAACAGCAACAGAACTCACGAGCCACTCACAGGCTCTACGGCGATCGTCCGACAAAATACTGGTCTAAATTGCACAGAGAATGTGCACCCCGCGACGTGATTAACTCATTTGAGAAGGAGGGCCAGGCTGGCACGTCCGGTGAAAAGACATATGAAACGGACTCGACCCGAATGGCTGCGATGGCAAGAGCCCACCACATGAACGTCCAACGGGACGACCCGAACATGAAACCCACTGACGAACGCGAAAGCGATATCTGCGCAGCGCTGAACAGCCTTGACAAGACAGCAACTGACGAGCAAGCCCTACGTCTTGGCGAAGAAATCACATACCAGGAATGTCAACGGTCGCTCCGACTTGCCAAGAACGGGACAGCTCCGGGGATAGATGGCCTCCCATTCGAGCTATGGAAGACCCTCCACGCGAGATGCACAGAGGACTCCCGCTTCCAAGATCGAACGAAATTTGACGTGGTTCGTCTATTGACGGCAGCCTTCGAAGATATGAGAAATTTCGGCGTGAGCGAACACACGAATCTAGCCCAGGGCTGGATGGCCCCCATCTACAAAGAGAAAGGGGAACGCACCAGGGTGGTGAACTACAGACCGATCACCCTACTGAACACCGACTACAAGCTGCTCAGCAAGACCCTGGCCGTCCGTCTCGCGGATGTAGCCCCGGTACTGATCCACCGAGCGCAAGCAGGCTTCGTACCCGGCAGAAAGATCCAGAGCCACACGCAGCTTGCACGGCTAATGATGCGCTGGGCGGAGGACAACGACCTGGACGGCGCGATCGTAGCCCTAGACCAGGAGAAGGCGTACGATAGAGTCGCGCATGATTACTTGTGGCGAGTACTGGAGAAATTCGGTATCCCAGACAAGCTAATACGACTGATAAGATCTCTGTACCGCTACGCGAAGACGTCAGTCATGGTGAATGGAGTACTGAGTGAAGCGTACCGAGTCTACAGAGGGGTGCGACAGGGCGACCCGCTCTCCTGCCTCCTATTCGACCTTGCTATCGAACCCCTATCAGCCATGATCAGGAAATCTAACCTGAAAGGTTTCGACATACCTCGATGCAACGAGACCCTTAAAGCGGTACTCTTCGCTGACGACACAACAGTGTACCTCACCTGCGACGACGACTTCGCAGTACTGCAACAGGTATTAGACACCTGGTGTTCTGCAGCGAAGGCCCGCTTCAACATCAGTAAAACAGAGATTATCCCTATCGGCAGCCCAGACTTCCGAGCCAACATGGCGGAGACGTACCGAATCACAGGAGAGTGGATGAACTACCCCAGAAATGTCCATATAGCTCAGGACGGAGAAGCGGTCCGCATTCTCGGCGCTTTCTTCGGAAACGGTGTTGAGCAGATCGACGTATGGACCCTCGTACTCAACAAGATCGTGGCGATGAAAAAGCCACTGATGCACGCTATGGCGCGCTGGAGAACGGGCCACGCAACACTGCAAGGGAAGAAGCATGTGGTCCAAATGATAATAGGAGGAATGACTCAGTTCCTGACGACGGTGCAGCGTATGCCGGACGAAATAGCAACTAGACTCACGAAAGTAATGCGCAGATACATATGGGATGACCGTCAGAGCACTCCAGTCGGGATGGAGCACCTATACCTCCCAGTCGAATTGGGCGGCCTCGCCATGCTGGACCTGCAATCTAGAAGCGAGGCGATTGACGTTATGTGGCTGAGAGCCTGGCTGGACTTCAGCGAGGAACGGCCGACATGGGCTTACCTAGCGGATGACATTCTAGCGAACCACGTGACAAAAGCCTGCAGACCGAAGTCAGCAGTGCTGCGAATAAATCCCTTCCTCCAGAACTGGCTGCCGAGAAGATGGGGCTTACCGCCTGAGATCGAGGGAATGATGACAGTCGCCCGAAAGTATGGCCTACGTATCGAAGGACTCGCCTTCTCAAAGGCGATCCAGGAAAGCATGCCTATGTGGGATCACATATACGCTGACAGGGCTAAACTCACCCGCCTATCAACACCATCCAAACTAATCACCTGCCTGCAAACGCAGCATAAAGCTATGACGGTGGGAGACTTCAGGCGCACGGCGACAATCCTGGATGACACTATGCATCAGCGGGGAGCGACGTGCGCATGCCCGACATGCACGACGACAAGAGCCCGAACAGGATGCACTAACACGCACCTATGCGCCTTGCGAGCCAGAGAAATCCTAGGGACCCTACCCGGAAAATGGGACCCAAGAACGAGGCAACCAGAAGACTACGAGCAATGCGTCATGAAGTCCCTGAGAGATGAAGGGCTGAGTGATGACCTCATACCTTTCGATCGGCGAATCACGACGCACGGCGACCTTGGCCAGTCCTTCCGAATCTTCACGAGCGGGGAACCGATCTCCCATAAGACCCTCCCTATGGAACTAGAAGAAAACGGGTCAGTAATAGTAGTAGCGACGGATGGATCATGCACGAACAACGGGGAAAGGGACGCCAGGACGGGCGCCGGAGTCTTCGTCGGAATAGATAGCCAGCGAAATCGAAGCATTCGCCTCCCGGCCTGGATGGAACAGTCAAATCAAACTGGAGAGATAGCCGCGACTCTACTGGCGACAAGGTCTGCTAGCAAACGAACACGCATGGCGCAAATCACGGACTCCAGGACGACCATGGACTCACTGACACGATGGAGACAGCGTCACGAGGACACAGGATATCTCCTCCAGCATAACGCATCCCTGACACAAGCAACGATCGCGAGACTACGAATGCGGACAGCTCACACCATCTTTAAATGGGTTAAGGGGCACGACGGACACGAGGGAAATGAAGCGGCGGACGCACTAGCAGCCGCGGGAGCGGCGAAATCAACCTGCGGCCCACTAGACCCCACCATCCCAATGGCGTTCCGAGTATCTGGAGCGAAACTGCAAGCAATAACCCAGAAGTTAGCTTACCGCGCTATACGAACGAGGAAAGATAAGCAAACGAACCCACGACCACGGACTGAAGCGAACATGGATCGAATACTGTCGGGGGTGAAAGCGTCCTTTGGCGTCGATCTGCACGAAGCCACGGTATGGCGCTCGATTCGATCTAAACATGTGTCCAGGCAAGCATCTCAATTTCTGTGGATGGTGATCCATGACGGGTATATGCTGGGAACCCATTGGCTACGCACCAATATGTCCGACGAGCTGAGGTCACGCGCGACGTGCGCAAGATGTGGCGAGTGCGAGACCATGACTCATGTCTTGCTAGAATGCGAAGCACGGGGTCAGAGAGTCATCTGGGATTTACTAGAGAAAACATGGGCTCTCACCGGAGCCAAATGGCACGACCCCTGCTGGGGGACAGTCGTCGGAGCCGCGTGCGCGGTCTTCAAGTCGGATAACGGCTGCAGAAAGACGGAACTTGAACATCTCTGGTGCATCCTCTGCACCGAAGCAGTGCACCTAATCTGGAAACTCCGATGCGAGCGGGTGATCCAGAACGAAGGCGCCGAATTCACAGAAAAGGAGATAACTAACAGATATTACTCGACAATGGAATCTAGGCTGAACTTGGACAGGAGGACTGCAGTTGTAGCGAAAGGAGGAAAGGCCCTCAAACCACACGAGGTTGAGAGAATATGGCTGCCGGTGATCGAGAACAATGGTAACCTACCGCCGAAGTGGGTTGGAAATAGCGGGGTTTTAGTGGGTATCAAACGAGGATAATGAGGGAGGACAGTAGCAGGCCTACTGTCCTCCCACATCATTCACGTTCCGAGTCCCACACAATGTGCGTAAGAGCATTTCCTCGCGGTGAGTATAAGGCAATATTTATTGAGACACGACTGGGGTTACAAACCTCAGACGAGTCGCCTAGCGTGTCCGGCTAACACTCGTTAGCTAGAATTGCAGGATAAGCCCTTATGGGGACGATTGTAGTTCAGGATAATTATACGCTCCACCAAAAAAAAAAAAAAAAAAATCTGCATCGACACTCTGGGGGCGTTACTGATACCAGTGTCGGATTGCGATTCTGATTCTGTACGTAAGCAGATAAGATAAAACTTTCCTATCAAGGAAGGACCCTGTGCTGTTTGTCAGCGCGGACTCGTCTTGCTCTTGTCCATGTACCACCACACTCTATTCTCTCTCTCTCTCCCCTCTATCACTTAATAAAACCCATATTTGTAGCTGTATGCAGGCTTGTGTGTGCTACTGAGAGACTTTCACCCCGAAGGTAGGTCCCCCGGTGCCCCGACAGGACCCTTAGACCGTCAAGAGTTAGCCGGTACGCGACGCCGCTGCTTCTAATGGCGGCACCCTGGAGAGCTGGCGCGGCTGAAACTTCGCTGCCTCGCCACGACGAACCTGTGCCTCGTGACAGCAACCTCGGACTCCATCTCCTTGCAGCGGTCGCTCACTGGGACGAAATACTTGCGTTCAACCCTTCACTAATGGAAAGGTACGTCCGTGTCTCAGACTTACGGTCTGCAAACCATGACTCCCTCTTTGGAATACAGTACGATACCGGAAAATATTGCGGATGATACTGCCGCACCTACTACTGCATTAGCAGATCCGGGTCCCAAGAGGCGCGGTCGACCCCGAGGCTCGAAGAACAAGCGCAGTCAGCAGGACAACAGCAATGCCACCCCCTCTGACAGTTCGACACTGCATGGAGAAGGTCAGGAAGCCCCGAAGCGGCCGCGAGGACGGCCACGACAGGAGGGTTCAGGCAGCCATGCGCCCAAGGAGAAGCGTCCTGTAGGTCGACCTCGGAAGGAGCGGCCAGTGACCTCGGTGCAGGTACAGATGGTACCGGTGCGTAATATGATTTTGTAGTACTTTATTGGAGCTGATACTGCGTCACAGGGCAAGATTCGACTGGGTCCAGGCGGACGGACTATCATCTCACCCGCAAACCCGTCAGATGCATCTGTTAGTAGCAGCATGGTTGCACAGAGCACCTCCACGGCCACGCATCGCACTCGAACGAGCTCTCCAGCTGTCTCAGGTACGGGTCATGCTCACTATGTCTATGTTAACCTCATGTAACACTCCGCACGCAGCGAGTTCCATGAACCCAGACAGCGCACCGTCTGGGTCCCACGCACGTCCATATCCATTGCGCATCCAGCAATATCCAGACGACGATACGCTTGACCTACCTACCGTATCTTCTCCCTCCTCACCAACACGTCGTCTCGTGGATCTGCTCGTGCCGGACGAAGACCCGACACGCCCCATCGAGCTCATCGAGCCTGACACTCATGACGACTATATCTCCCTCATCGAGGACGGTATCGGCGACGAAGACGATGTAGACGAGGAGGAATATGATGACGATGATGACCCGCCCGAGGGTGACAATGCCCCACCGCGTGCAGCTCCAGAACAGCGTCGTCAGTCGCGGACCCGCCCTCTTCCTGCCTGGCTTATGGAGGCTTTCAAGACACGCCTCGAAGAGTCACGCGAGCGAGGTCCCGATAAGCTGCCTGCGCTCTATCGCACTGGGACCTTCTGGTTTCCCCAGAAGACATCATACTTCCTCCTACGAGATGCTCCCGCGAGCGGCCCTACTCCACAGAGGCAGTATAACCCTCTGATGTTTCTGTGGGACCCGCTCGCTCTTCATGCCATTGGGTGCCCGAAGTGCAAGACGTGCCTGAACCGCAATGGTCCCATACCATATCCCCGACGCGTTGTCGGCTTAGACCGGCTGTACTGGATCATTGGTTACCGCTACCGATGCCCGACTTGCACGAACGAGCGGACAGGGAAACGCGGGACGGTGACATTCCGCAGCTGGGACTCTCGCATCTTGGACATGCTCCCTGCAGAGCTCCGAGCGGAGTTCCCAGCACGTCTGAGCAGCCGTAGCGGCATCTCGGAGGATGTATTCCACCTTATGCGAGCCTGCTTTCAGAATGGCGTCGGGTCTAAACAATTCTCCGATGTCCTTCGCGTCCAGCACCTGCGCCGCTACGACTGCATGCATCTCCAGTACCTGCAGTTCCTCCAACGCCGCAGATACGATGTCTCGAACTGGTCGCAACATCAGACCTTCCTGCCCTTCCTCTCATTCGAAGACACTTCGTCCGAAGGTTACCGCGGATTCGTTCCGAGTGGGCAATGGCTGCGCGATATGTTCGATACCTTCATGGAGGAACATACTGCGGACATCAATCAGCACATGTCAATGCTCAGCGGTGAAGTATGCGCGATTGATCATAGCCACAAGGTGAGCCAAGATCCCTCTCGTGAGTTTTAGCCCATAACTCACCACGTCCACAGATTACGAAGCAAGTATGCAAACTTGAGGGCGTCGAAATCTATTGCGGTCTCCTCACGGTGACGAATGAGAAGGGCGAAATTCGTGTTTGCAACCTTGTCGCCACCAAGTCGCACTCACAATTCGAGCTTGCCCTTGCTCGTATGCGGCAATCATTAGATCTATACGGCCACCGGCAGCCGACTCTCTTCTACACGGACAATATGGCGGACAAACAATTCCTCGAAGCATGCTTCCCATCACTGCGCGAGGACGTCGTACCTGTGGACAAGTACAGTCATCTCGACCGTCTCCTACTCCCCGAAGACATCTATGTCTTTGTCAGAGAGACTCCCCAGTCCATCGACCAAGCAATACTCACTATCATGGACCGTCAGTCTAACGAGGCCGGCGAGATCGTTGTAGGCTTCGATATCGAATGGGATGTCGACCTGCTGCAGGGCCCGAGCAGATCACAGGTTGCCGTCATTCAGATCGCTTTCCAGAAGCAGATCTATATCATGCGCGTATGTCACATAACTTGCGCTGTTGGATTCATGCTGATAGGTCCTACAGGTTGGTCAGATGCTTGCTGACGGCCATGCACTCCCGACCCACCTGCGTACATTCCTCACCAATCCAAACATACGCAAGGTTGGGCGCATGATTGAGGTCGACCTACGCCATCTTGCGCAAGACTTCCGCTCTCCTGTCCCCTTCTCTGGAGGGCTGGACCTTGCAAGACTCGCAAAGGAGCGTCATGTCATCACTGACGCAAGGACCGGGCTTGCAGAGCTGTGCGCATTGGTGCTACACCGCCGGCTCGACAAGACTAGACCTGAGCGTGTGAGCGCCGCATGGAACAACGCAACACTCTCTCAGGAGCAGATCTCCTACGCAGCACTTGATGCGTACGCATCCCTGCAAGTCTACCGAGAGCTGATGAAGGTTCCCGCACCCGGTCTCCTCCCCTCCGGTCCTCTCCTCCCCTCGCTACCAGTACTACTCTATCATACCGATAACACACGGCTCATTGCACGCGGCACCGTATCTCTTCACGCGAGCGACAAACGGTACGATGAGATCAACCTGACGAAGACGCGTGCCCTGATCACAGTGCAAGAAGTAGTGGTTCCTGGGGCGGTCATCAGCACACACCACGGGCGGTCACTCGAGTCCTTCGGTGCAGTGCCGTTCGAGCTTGTGTGTCTTCGCTCGCACCTTCGCACATACGCCCCTCAGCCCTCTGTGCCGCCTGCAACAGACCCCTCTCCAGCTCAGCCAAACCCACAACTGGCGCTGCCGCATTTCCATGTGGCGGCCCCGGGTGTATCTGCTGAGTCTACTACGGGAGAACCTTTGGAACAGGCCTCATTTCCTCTAGAATCCAGCGCAAGTGCTGACCTTGGCGACGAGGCAGGCTTCGCAGATGACTTACTGGATGCGGGAACCAGCGAAACCTTCTCTTCCGTCGGCGCAGACATGGCTGCAGCAGGCGACGCATCGTTTGCAGACAGCTCTAACATTGAGCTATCTCAGTTCGAGTCTGACATCGGTAGCGAGGCGTTGGGACAGGAGACCTTAGGAGAAGCTGAGGATCGCTGGGAGAAAGAGTATCCTATCCATAGCCGTGTCCTCAAGGATGCATGGCATCTATTCAACCAGTTGTACATCTCAAGGACTCATGGGCTGCGGGTTCCATTTGCACGCGCTCTCAGAGACGCGATCTTCATTCCCGACAAGGGCGACAAGGAGCGCATTTCCCGGTACCTCTCAACGCTCAACCCTCCTTCTGACTGGGACTACGCACTTCGGACAGCACCGGCATGGCTTTGGAGGCACTGTAAACGCATCATACCTCCTCCCGAGTTGCTCTATCCCCAGGTCGCCCGGGTTTTCAAGACCTATGGTCCCCTGAAAGATGCGAAGACAGGCGCGCCGCTCTTCAACAAAGCAGCGTGGCATCAAGTGAAGAACATCCTCTCACTTATTCAGCTGGGCTATCTCTCTGATCCGCCCGGAATACCGCTCTACTACGTGTATGGGATCGACTCGAAGGCTGGCCTCCCACTCTATCGCTGCTTGCGCGGAACCAACTTCACGGAAGGTGGCGTCCACCGTCATCTTGTTGGTCGCCTTCCCACCAATGGTGTCTCGACGCGCCATATATCTACCTCTCTGGGCGACTTCATCTTGCGACACAACATCCTTGTGAGTACTACCTCCCAGTTTCGCTTGCCAAAGTGCTGACACATGCTTTCCTTCTAGGTTGGGACCTTCAATACGACTGGAAAGCCGTACCGGGGCCATTACGACATCTGGTTGATCAACGAGCTGCAGGAGATGCTCGTCCTCACCAGCGATATCGTCCCAGATTCCCATCAGAAGGCTGGCTGGGTTAATGGTAACCTGTATCAGCGAACAGCGGAAGTCTACGGCATCTTGCCGATCCCCGAGGATGTCCGGGCCATCAGCGGCATGCTGCCGTACGATATGACGCTTCCTGGAAGCCAGCGTCACCGCTACCTCGCACAGAAGCAAGGTACTCGCAAGGCGGTGCTCCCGCTCCATTCCGTCGCCGAATACCAGCTATTCAGCAAGCTTATAAAGGAGCATCCCGCCTTCAATGTGCCCGACTCTCGCGAACCAGACTGGAGCCGCGCAGTCAAGGTGTGGAATCATCATGCTGAGCTTACAGATAACACCGCATACAAGGTTCGTACTGTTTTAAGGCATGAACACAACGCGTAGACCGTCTTACTGACTTGTCGACCACAGTTGACTGAACATCTCAAGTCCTACTACACAAGATGGCAGTCAAATATGAACGTCAAGTATAGTCTCGCCCAGACAAAGGACATCCGACAACCTCTCGAACTGGCTCTCCGCAATCCCCAGCGATCGTCACACGCCCCGCTTGCCCGTGAACGAGACATGACCGCAGCAGTTGTCCATTCTGGGTTATTGCCGCTGCAGGATGATGACATGGCACGGGTATGCTAGTAGTCTACGATCTTTCAATTCCAACACGCTTACATGCCAACAGATTGTTTTGCAAGGCACCGGAACAATGCCGGCACCGATCTACCTGCCTGAATCACCGGAACCAAGCTTCGTGTCTGGTCTATCACCCACGATCATCCCCGACCTCACCGCTCAGCAGCCCGGGCCTTCTGTCAGTACCTCTCGTGCAGACCCAGTGCTCTATGGCTCAGGTAGCTCTGCATTAATGGCAGGGCAGGATCAATATCCTAGCCAAGCTGTAGAGTCGAGCGCGAGGCTGTTAACCACCCCTGGCGCTAGTACTAGTACAGCGCCGACTGACAGCCTCCGCGCTCACTTGGAAGCAGCCGCTCGGAAGCGGGCATCTGACAGCCTAGCAACTGAGCCGGCTCACAAGAAGCAACGCAGGGAGAGGCACTGCGCAAAGTGCGACTCAACGGACTGCCGTGGTCGGAAGTCGGTCGACTTGTGTATGAACCCATGCCGCGACTGCCTCAAGTTGACCTGTCGCGGGCGTAACACAAAGCGGCCGACGAAACCATGTTATTTGGGCTGGGATACATAGTATCATGTCGTCTTTGAAGCGTGTAGTAGCGTAGTATCGAGTAATTCGTGTCTTGTTGCACTTCACAGCTGGGCAATTTCACCTGCCACATATGGCAACTCCCCTTCCTTTTTCGATTTTTCGATTTTATTTTAATTTAATTTAATTACGTGCACCTATATCAGTATCGGGCCACACTCTGAGTCTATGGACGAGAAAAAGATTGCCCTCAGGAAGGCAGGATTTGATGAGCATTCATCGTGAGTGTTCGAGCGTTCAATCTACAACACCAGACATGGTACTGATGGCGGCGCCCAGTGTTATGAGCAGAGTGCTGTAAGCCGACTAGGGCTCCACNTGAGCAGAGTGCTGTAAGCCGACTAGGGCTCCACTGAGAATCACGCAGGAACGTGAACAAGCACAAGCTGCGTCGTCTGAGTAAGAACTAACTAATACAAGAGAGAGCACGACGGTACTCACCTGCGTCGTCTGAGTAAGAACTGAAGAGCGACGCAGGCGGGGAGAGCGTTAATATACGCCGGAACGGGAAGCGAACAAGCCAAATCGGGCGTAACCCCAGAATGGGGGTTACAAGTGCGCATATAAGCCAGCATCATCATATGGACACCACCTGTGACGATTCTCCACATGCATCCGTTCACCCAGGACACAGCGATCGCGACGGCGCTGCCAACGTCGACTACGACTGCCG
>WJSG01023502.1:0-19504 GCA_016618145.1 Sanghuangporus lonicericola
TCCGCGGTCATCACATACTTCGCAACATACATTGCCCTTGCCTGCGCAAAATTGCCCATACATCCTTCTCTGCCTGACTCGCCCGCTCTTTCTCGCGCTCTACCTGCGCTTGTTGCTGTCCCGCTTGCTGCGACCATCGCGTTGTCGAGAATATGGCTGGGACACCATACGTGGGCGCAGGTGGGTGCGGGTTGCGCGTATGGTCTTCTCTTCGCGCCCCTCTGGTTCAGAATGTGGACGGGCG
Organism: Sanghuangporus lonicericola; assembly: GCA_016618145.1. Taxonomy (NCBI): domain Eukaryota; kingdom Fungi; phylum Basidiomycota; class Agaricomycetes; order Hymenochaetales; family Hymenochaetaceae; genus Sanghuangporus; species Sanghuangporus lonicericola. Next base: position 245 of record WJSG01023502.1, read on the forward strand.
GGCTGAACGCATATGGGCCGATGCTCGAAGATATGGTCCGTGTATATATCTGACGGTTTTTTAATATCTCAAACCATCGCTGCGAGCGCGATGAAACATAGACCTACCCACCTTGCGTCAGAGGGTCAACTCCACTTGGTCTACTACGCTTGGTCGAATGACCTGAGCTCATCTCTAGCGACATTGGTAGCGCATCGCAAGATAAGACCTTACGGAAGGGTCGCATGGCGCAGGTGCACGAAGTACTTGTGGCAGATACGCGCTGCAAATCGGTATAGTGGCTCAATGTACTCATGCACGCTCAACGATTCCGTACTGCGCTGGTAGCCGTGAAGAACTGATAGTCAGGATGAATTACGTTGCAGTATTGTTCTTGCGCTCGAGCAAGCTCGAGCAACAAAATAGCTGAGTATATCAGGTCAGTATGAGGAGGAGGAAGGTATTTTCAGACGCCCGGAGACGCTGCGCATGCCAGCCCGCATGCTAACGCCAACGACATCTACGACCATCACTTAGATGCACCCCCAGTTTCCACATTCCTTGCAGACTCATAATGCACTGTATATGAAATGGATACTTCGAACGCCGGCTTCGTTAACCACCACCGTATTTAGACGCCCGCGCTGTTTCGCTCTGGCCATCTTCCTGCTCCTCAATCAACTTCAGGTTCGCTGCAACGGGATGATGAGAAAACGTCTAGAATTCAATGAACTTGATGGGGCGCGACGTAAGGCTTGTCCAGGAGGACTTTACTCGACCATACTCCGTCCGCAGACTTCGCCGACTACAACCCTGAGGTACTTTTTAGCTATTCATCATGAAACGTTTCACTTCCAGTGTCACCGACGAAACAACCTGCGTGTACCCAGGTGAGGCACTGTATCAAACGATACATTCAAAGACAATACGAAGGACTCAACATTCGCCTTCTCTACCTCTTCCACCACCACCTCGTCGTCATCGTCGTCCTCCGCTTCCCCTGCACCTGCGCCTGCGCTTGCGCGTTCACCTGTAAATATACCTCTGCCTCTGCCCCCGCCTGATCTGTCTGCTCTTTGTCCGCCTCTGGTCACCGTCGGGCACGGGAGGCACTGGGTCCTCGTCCAACTTGCGCCTTTGTCTCATCGATGGAGTTGTAATCGTGAATACGCGTCTGCGCGGTTTCGACCCGCTTGTTCTTGGCAACCTCCTGCGTATACTCGTCAACTATCTCTGCGAACCCCTCTGCTCCAACTAAGATCCATTCAGTAGGACAGTGCCGACCTAGGACCTCGATAAAATCTAGGACGAGGGTGAAGGGGATTATCGGCTCGAGAGAACGACACGTCGTTGATAGGGAACAATTTCCATACCTGGTTGCCACAGCGTAGCTTTTCGAAATGCCAACCAAAGCTCTTCACAATCGCAGTCTGCTCGAGAAGGTGCGTAATCATACGCCCCGATACTCGTTCCAGATGCACTGGCACCGGTGATCTCCTGCACGACCGAAGTCAATGACCATCGGAAACCAGGGGCATCGGGGTCGACGTCCCCGCGCTCTTGGACGACGATGTTACGCTCGTCGAAGTAGCCATGATAGATCCCAGCACGGTGGATATTCATGAGACAATCGAGCACTCTCTTTCTGAAAGAAACTTCATATGAGGTCAATAGGCGCACTTGAAAAGAGCATCAGGAAACCGACTATTCTCCGTCTGGAGCCGCCCAGGCGGTCGCTCTAGTAGCCGCCGCCCGGGGAGACGCACGTCCGTCCTCCTCGATATGGAAAAGCGCGATCAGTCCCGAGGGCGCGTCTCCTGCTCTTTCCGTCTGGAGCTGGATATCCGTCCAGGAAGCCTGTCTCCATCCGCGTCAGTACGAAGTTGATCTCTCCAGTACGTACCGTATGGATTTCAACCGGAGGAGCTGTATGCCGTATCGAGTCCTTGTCCTCGCCCTGAATCGTCACGAGTCTTGAGGCTCTTGCAATCCCACAGTCCAGTCCAAGTCGAGTCTCGAGGTCTGTAGCATTAGACAGATGCATGAGCACTATACAAATAAGAACATGTGGTGGTCGGAATAAGGATTCAGGACAAATGCTGTCGCCTTCTCTAATACGGTCTCCGAAGTCCAAGCCCGATTGATCGCGCGACCGCAAACCGGGAGTAGATGACAACTGCGGAAGATTTGATCAATAGGAATGACAGCTGTGCGCCGACGTCTGTTGCTGAACGAGGGCATGAGCTTGTAGAGACGGCTATGGGGATCGGGGTCGGAGGTAAACGGCGTGTAAAGTTCGATCTATAACTAATGGCGCAGCGGGGGGGGGTCCACGTGGCTGCCATGTGCGCGGCCGAGCTTGCGAGGCCGTCAGGGTCAGTGCCGAGCTTGCGAGGCGCCCAGGGCTTCGGGCCGAGCTTGCGAGGCGCCACTACCTTGCCCGCCGCCAGGCGCCCGCTGCGGCGTGAATCCTAAGTCTTCTCAATTCCATGGAACTTCTATAGCACCCGTAGTACATGAGAATAAACTCTATAACTTGGCGGATAGACTGCGGCTGCCCGTCTGAACACTCCGATAAGAAACCAGGGGCATTATGTAATTAAGGAGAGTGGCAAATGTGCAATCCGTGTTTTGTGCGCAGGCGCGAATTCATCGCGCAAGGGAGGCCCCTGCCAAAACGCGATATAGTGGACACCTGTTTTCACGCCTCGCGCGCGGCGGGTCCTTGCACAGCCACCCAGACCGCCCTGCCTACTGTATGGGAGAAGACCCAGCTCGATAGTCACCGCCGGTCTTACTCCCTATCAATGTGAGTTTACAATGGTTGCTTAGCCCTGCTTATACGCATTCTAACTGCCCTTAAGCGCGCAGTTACAACCGCATTGATTCCCTCCATAAGCATAGCACCGCCGCTGTAACTCACTATTAATGTGAGTCTCATAACATGTGCTTATACTTGCTTATCCACATTCTAATGGCCCTGACAGCGCGCACCATCGTTACAACCAGATTGGTTCCCTCAAGAAGCATAGCTCCGTCGGTCTTACTCCCGATCAATGTGAGTCTATAATGGTTGTTTACCCCTACTTCTACGCATTCTAACGGCCATTATAGCGCACACTATTGTTACAGCCACATCGAGCCCCTCAAGAGTGGGCGCATTCCTCAATCAAAGTGGGTCTCAGATGGCATTTTGCCCGCATAACAATCGTCATTTACACATGTTTACAGTCCCTACAACCCAGTCTTGGCCGTCCTACCTATTGGTAGTGCTTTGCGCAATCAACGTGAGTTCCCAAGCTGTTACCACTTACTAACGAGTCCCTAACATTTCTCTTTACAGTTACAAACCCGCATTCAAGCGCTTCACCACGACTGCCTATTGTCTGCCCTATCGAACACGACGCTCCTCTCAAAGTGCGTTAACTGGCTTATTGGGATAACCTCTAATGGCCATCTAATTAGCACTTACAGCACACTACCAACACCTGCTAGAGGCGTGACCCGCTCCCTTTGCCATCACCTTCAAGCCTCAAATCACCCCGTAAGCAACTTCACAATTGAATCAACAACACTATGTGTGCTTATATGCAGCCTTAGTGTTCAACTCTCCAAAAATGAACTCAGCTTCAATCAGTAGCTCTCCTGAAAAGTCTCAGTAAGTAAATTATATTCGATCAAGTAGCTGTAGCTGAGAATCTACTTAGACGGACACCGGAACGGGATAGAGCAGTCGCACGGCATAATGACCGTGAGGGCCGATTGCAAATGACATCACCTTCTGAAAGAAGAGGCAGACTACGGACGGATCTAAGAGCTCCGCCGCAGCCTCAGTTTGGGTTAATTCAGCCGCCTAATGGCAATAATAGTCACTACAATATTGGACATGGATTCCAGTTAGAACCCCCTTTTCAATATAATCCTCAGTATGTGCACACTGTTGGACTGGGCGGGCCTTTGCATGATCAGAATGGGCAACGATTAAATGATCAACTGGATCCCTTGAGACAGACTAACCAGCCGATTGCTGGGCCATCACGGATACAGACACATTGGCCTATTGACCGGCATAATGAAGGAGGCAGATCGGGTGAACAACGTTGGCAATATTCTGGACAGAACTATACTCAATGGCAAAATCACGGGGAGCGCTTTGGCAAGTGCAAATAATAGCAGTGTTTTTGATCGAGTGGCTGCAAGGCGCATTAGAGGAGGGCAAGGGTCACAACCACAAATTGAGAGCACACAAAGTACTCAGGGTCCAACTGCCACTCAGCTGGAGCGTCAGCAAAGAATTGCCGCTCAACAATATGAATTACAGCAGCGGGCACTCCCAAAAGGTCGTAGGGCATATCGAGAGCCTGTACCACGCCACGATCTGGGCTTAATGAACTCCATTTGCACACACTGTGGAGCTTTACATTTCTTGGATGAGAGGTTGACGAAGAGTTCAAAAAGGTCACCTCAGTATAGTGTTTGTTGTCTGCAGGGTCAAATATCTCTCCCTTTGCCATCTTTGCCCCCACAACCACTTCGAGACTTACTCAATGGTGCTGATCCCCGGTCCCGTGCTTTTCGGGAAAAGATCAGACGCTACAATGCAGCTTTTGCATTTACATCATCTGGCGCAAGATTGGACAACACACGTCTTGCAGGCACAGAGGGTCCATATTCATTTATGATGCATGGTGCGGTGTATCATCAGATGGGAAGCTTGCTGCCCAATGGCGATGAAGCACCTATGTATGCTCAGCTATATATCTACGATGATCAGCAAGCAGCTTTGGATGCCCGTAGTGCGAATAATGATCATGAATTGAACCGTGGAGTTATGGCAGAATTACAGGGGATGTTCATGGAGCATAATCCATTGGTGCCCTTATATAGGGCTGCCCATGAGTGGTTTATGAGACAACCAGCAGAACAAAGGAATGACTTAATTGCACGCATTGTTCTGGAGCCTACAGCTGATGGTCGTCGATACAATTTGCCAACTGCAAGTGAGGTTGCAGCCATTATTCCTGGCTCAGGCGAGAATGAGGCGGTTGATAAGCACCGTCAGATTGCTATCCGCTTGCAGAGTGGAGATCTGCAATTCATTAGTCACCTCAACCCACTATATGCTCCGCTGCATTATGTTCTTTTGTTTCCTCGAGGACAGCAGGGCTGGCATATAAATATACCATCACTACAAGGAGCAAATGGCACCAGACGTGCAGAGCATGTTTCTCAGAGATGCTACTATTCCTATGTTCTCCATCCCCGTATCATTCAAGGTTCTGAAGTGGATTATCTGTTCCGTGCGGGGCGTTTACTGCAAGAGTACATGGTCGATGCATGGGCATCAGTTGAAGCAAGCAGTCTTGCATGGATCCAGTTCCACCAAAAGGACATCCGTGCTGATTTATATCAAGGATTGCTTGATGCTGTAAATGCATCTGATGAGGGTGTTAACCTTGGTGAGCAAGGCCAAAGGATTATATTGCCATCTACTCATCCCGGTAGTAGTCGGCATATGTATCAGTTATTTCAGGATTCAATGGCTATATGTCGGAGATTTCGTAAACCTGATATCTTTCTTACTATGACAGCCAATCCTAACTGGCCTGAGGTACAAGCAGCCTTATTAGATCTTGCCGGAGGTGACCATTCTCGCAAGCAAGATGCTGCTGATCGTCCGGATATTGTAGCCCGAGTATTTCATCTGAAGAAACAGGCCCTTCTGAAAATCATTAAGGATGGATTTTTTGGAGAGCTTGCAGCCGATGTATACACCATTGAGTTTCAGAAGCGAGGGTTGCCCCACATGCATCTCTTGATTTTCTTACGGGAGCCATATAAAATCAAAGATGCAGCTATGGTGGATAGTATTGTACGTGCTCAATTACCTGATCCTGTAACGGAACCCCAGCTCTTTGCAGCTGTGACCCGTTGCATGCTTCACTCCTGCAGTGAAAAGTGCCTTGATGACCACCAAAAATGCAGCAAGCGCTATCCACGTGACTTTAGCTCTGAAACCACCATGGGTGAAGATGGCTATCCAGTGTATGCCCGTCCGGATAATGGCCGCACACATACAATAAGGCGTAGACAGGCAGATATAGTCATGACCAACCGCAATGTGGTTCCATATAACCCTCAGCTTCTGGCCATGTTTGACTGCCATATCAATGTTGAGATATGTGCTTCCGTAAAAGCGGTGAAATACATACACAAGTACATATATAAGGGTCATGACCGAGCAACACTGGAGGTTGGTGGAGAGGTCAATGAAATCAAGGAGTATATTGATGCACGCTACATCGGTCCACCAGAGGCAATGTGGCATTTGCAGGAGTGGCCTATGCATGAGGAGTTGCCCGCTGTATACCGTTTGCCTGTGCATTTGCGCAATGAGCAGATGGTTTTCTTTGATGCTGAGGATGTGGCTGAGGAGGTAGTAAACCGTGCTCAGCAGTCTTCAAAGACACATTTGACGGAATGGTTTGTTGCCAATCAGAATTATCCAGAGGCAAGGTCTGTGCTCTACCAAGACTTTCCTGAAAAGTTTGTATGGAACAAGAGCTCGAAGAAATGGTCACCCCGCAAGAGTCGCATGGCTATTGGTCGCTTGCGGACTGTGCATCCCTCTGCTGGGGAGCGCTTTTACCTGCGACTTCTGCTCACAGTTGTGAAGGGTGCTCAGAGCTGGGAGGAAATGCTTATGTTCAACAACCAGCAGTATGACACTTACAAAGCAGTCTGTCTGGGCAGGGGCTTGCTGGAGGATGACGGTGAGTGGAAAGACTGCTTGAGGGATGCAGCAATCATGCAGTCAGGTCATCAATTGCGTAGTCTGTTTGCAATCATCTTGCATTGGCAACACCCTGTAGATCCTCTAAATTTATGGGAGCAATTTAAAGAGCATCTATGTGATGATCTCCGCCACAGACTTTCCGTTGAGTTGCATATGGATAATCCTTCACAAGAGGATGTTTATGACTATGGCTTGCATTTGATCAATGAGATATTGTTCCGGTGGAACAAATCATTGGCTGACTTTCCTCCAATGCCACTACCTCAGCATCCTTGGGCTGCTGTGGTGAACAATCCCCTCCTGCAGCAGGAACTCAACTATGACCCTACTGTGCTGGCAGACATGGTAGACACAAACCGTCAAAAGTTCAACCCCGAGCAGGCTGCTGCGTTTGCGAGTGTCATGCACTCCATTGATCATAACGAGGGCAAGACATTCTTTTTGCATAGTGCTGGAGGGTGCGGTAAAACCTTTGTATGCAATACTATTGCTGCTGCTGTCCGCTCCCAGCGACGAGTGGCGTTGACTGTGGCATCCTCTGGCATAGCTTCACTGCTGTTAGTTGGTGGTCGAACTGCTCATTCCAGGTTCAAGATTCCTATCCCTATACATAGTGACTCTACGTGTCCAATCAAAAAGACGGATGATATGGCTGAAGTCTTGAATGAGACTGGAGTTGTTATATGGGATGAAGTGCCAATGCAGCACCGGAATGCCATTGAAGCAGTAGACCGTACCCTGCGGGACATTATGGGCAAAGACCTGCCCTTTGGTGGCCTTACCATTCTGTTTGGTGGTGACTTCCGTCAAACATTGCCTGTTGTACCACACGGGACTCGCTCTCATATTGTTGGTGCAACTCTTTGTAGATCACCTCTGTGGCGTCATGTGACCATGCTCCATCTGACTCAAAACATGCGCCTTCTGCAATCACCAGAAGCAGCTGCACATGCCGCCTGGCTACTCAAAATTGGTGCTGGGACCAATACAGGCGCTGACAACCAGGTTGAGCTTCCTGCAACCATGGGTCTTCCATCAAACTCTGTAGATTGCCTCATTGAGGCTCTCTACCCTGGGATCGAACAACCTGGCAAGCCAGATGAATATTTCTTGGAGCGCACAATTCTTTCTGCCACAAATGATGCAGTCGATGACCTGAATCAGGCAATATTGGACAAGTTTCCTGGAGAGGAGACAGTCCTGCATTCAGCAGACAAGGTGGATGATGACAGCAATAGGCACTACAATGACTCACCGGAATTTCTCAATTCTATACGAGCAACAGGCTTGCCACTGGCCCATCTGGCTCTAAAGCCAGGCTGTCCATTGATGCTCTTGCGTAATATTGATCATTTGAATGGCCTCTGCAATGGAACCCGGATGGTATTATTGGAGATTAGACCAAGAGTATTGCGATGTCGGATTCTTGGAGGTGATCATGCGGGTAAAGAGGTCTTTATTCCGCGACTCAATTTGACACCATCCAATGAAGACATACCTGTTCCTTTGACCCGCCGTCAGTTCCCTGTTCGCCTTGCCTTTGCAATGACGATCAACAAGTCCCAAGGGCAGTCTGTCTCCCATGTTGGGCTGGATCTTCGCACAGCTGTGTTCAGTCATGGGCAGCTCTATGTGGCCCTGTCTCGCTGCACGTCACCTTTGTGTATCAAGGTGTTGTTTGCAGAGGGTAAAGAGGATATGCGGACTACAAATATAGTCTATCAGGAGATCCTTCCTCAGCTCTGATCACAAGCCTCTCAGTTTATATGTTTGCTGTACTGTATTCTTTTTCCACTTCCCTAATCCACCCTACCCGTTTCTAAGTAGTGTATATCTCAATTCAACTGACTGGAGTCCATTGTAAAATCCAATATAAGTCTCTCATTATGTCGCCCAACTTTAGGGCAGGTCAATATAATTTACTTCAATTCTCTTTGTTAAGTCACCAACTTCAGGGCAGGCACATTCAATAAGTAATTTGAGATAGTAAGTAATTTGAGCCAAAGGTCAAGGTAAGTGTTCATCTGATAACATCCAGCTTTGCTGAGCCAACGGCAAAGCTAACGTAACGATGAGCCGCAGGCGAATGTGAATATATGACATTGAACATCGGTGCGCTCTGCTGAGCCAGCGGCGAAGCTAAGTAGCGTTGAGCCGCAGGCTCATTTTCGGGGCAAAGCCACGGGTAATAAACTAGTGTAAGCGAGATGAGCGAGGGGGTGGGTAGGGCTTAACCGCAGACGCTGCAGGTCTGGGGGCAATGCGAATATTGCGCGCACTTGGGCGACTCGGTACCCTGTTGGATAGAGCACGAGTCAGAACTTTGCAGCACCACACCTCAGGCTCTCGATAACAAGTATCGGACTCACCGTCGACACCTATTGTCTCTGCAACCTCCGGATCTTCCAGATACAGCACAGTGCTGCAACTTGCAGGATGCCCGCTCTGCGCGGGAATAGCGTGGACGATGTCGGAGAAGTCGTCGTGCTTTGCGCCGCGCAGTGATGGAAGGATCCTGGAATATGTTCGGTATACTCCGAACGTCTGCTTGAGGAGTGAGCTCGGGTCTATCTGAGATGCCGGTAGGCCTTCACAACGGAGGAAGGTACTGAGAGCTTGCGCAAAGTCCGGTGCGCAATGCCGTGTCGCTATCTCATGCCCGGTGACGCACCCCAGGCCTGGACTACGGGCAATCTTGTAAGGCCCAAATGGTGTCGCCTGAGGTTCAATATGACACAACGAGTGAGCTTGCGCGACACCACTGCATGCAGGTCGAGGGAGAGACTTACGGAGTCATCCTCTTCGAGATCATCTTCTACAGCGCTGGCCTCAGATTCAGGCTCGCGCAGATTTGCTGCGTGCGCTGTTCCAGGATATGTAGAAGGTGTGGGAGGATACGGAGTACTCAGATCAAGGTTTGAATCGGTGATCGTACGGACGGAGTACAGCCCGGGCGCCGTCCGTCCACCCATTCCTGTAGTAGTAGTAGTGAAGCTTGCGGCCGCCTGAGTAGTACCGTCCACAGCCGCAGCCGCCGGTTCACCGTCCTCAAGCTCGTCATGATCCTCGTGCTGACCATGAAACTCGTCCTCGTACGTTTCCTCAAGCGAGATTTCGGGAGGTGTGCTCGGGATGGGGTCGACGGGTCTGCCAGTGTTAGGAGCTGGGTGGTAGCTGCACCAGCGGAGGAATCCCTGGAACCAGCGAATCTTCTCTCGCCGTGTTAGCCAAATGACCATCTGCTTGATGTAGGCCTTTCGATTAGATGCCCTGTAACCAAGTTTAGCAAAATCAATGTGAAGGCGTTCCGAGATCTCGGTGCTGAGACCGTCGCAGGACCCAAAGTCGAGGATTGACGTCGTGTAGTGCTCGGAAGCCCAGTGTAGCTTCGGGATATTGAAATGTTCTCGAACACCGAGGACTTCAGAAAAGACGACTTTGTTGTCGTGGAAAGTCTCGAGCGCGTCTTGCATCTGACCAAGGGTGGATAAGGTATGGGAGGGATAATGGGCGAGATATATGAAATCGAGAATTGCTCGGGTGCAGATCATGACCCGCGGGTCATCGTGAAGTCCATCAACGATGCCGACGAAGACCTTTTCCATCTGGCGGAACTCGTTCCCGGTCCACTGGGAGATCTTCGAGATTCCTTTCGAGAAGACACGGAGGTTCGGGTAGGGAGGAACGCGCGAGAAACGAGCGTCTAGCTCCTCTTCCCGTCCCTTCGCGATCCATTTGACCAGGTGAGTCTTGAACACTCCCTTGTGCAGTTGATGGAGTAGATCCGGAACGATGCAGTTGAAGATGTTGGCATGCGGAAGGTGTTCCCAGAACGGCTCGGGGACATCGCGCAGACCCCACTCCGAGAAATTCGGTGAGGTTGGGTCCTTCAGCGCGTCGCGCGTCGCTGCAGGATCCCGGTAGCAACTGTCTAGGAGTTCCCCTCGCTGGTCACGATGCACAAGACACGTCGGACACCGATTCTCCTTCGTGCAGCACACGAGAGCTTGCTCAGGGTGATCGGCGATGTAGGCTGCGAGTATGGGGAATAGGAGACGGATGTTGCCATCTGCGCAGTTGGCGCGGATGCCGTTGGTCCCAGCCTCGACGAGCGGTGCGAGCATCTGCTTCATAGCGTAATGGAACAAACGATAGCCGGCGAGGGAACGTTCAGCGTCACGGAAACAGGTGAGCTTCTCTGCAGGGAGATATCCGAGAAGTAGGACAGCTTGGCGTGACGGCCGGCGCCGAACGTCCTTGTGTATGTTTCCTATGGTGAGATAGACTGGCCAGGCTTGCTTGTCTCCGCTGAACGTTGACAGTTGAGTCTTGTCGGAGGCGAGAATGATGGGCGCGATAGTCGCCTCTGGGAACTTCGATGAGATCCTTTGCTACATGGGAGCCTGGTGAGTCTCCTCGCGCCCGAATGCGAGACGTCTGTATAGCTTACCTGAGTACGTTCCCACCATTCAGCTGACGCCATCTCACCAACAACGTACTCGCGCTCTGCGTCGCTCTGCGCGTTCCTGAGCTCTTCCACCATTGCCTCGACCTCCTCTCGGTACGGCGCGAAATCAATATCGTCCTTGAACTCGGGGTTTGATATGAGATCAATGACAAGCTCTACAGGATCTCGCGCCCAGCAGTCGAACGTCTGTGTCATGAATTTCCCTTCAGCATCCTGCAAGGTCCCTTCCACGGTGATCTCGATGAGCTTCCAACCTGCCCGGGGCCCGGGGAGCTCGTCAATGACACTACGAAATGACTTGTTGTCCTTGAAAGAGCCATACTTGTGCGGGGCAGAGTCGCGACAGTGAGTGAACTGTGAGTAATCCAATATCAGGAACTGATAAATGGTACTGGAGTACAGGACGTACCATGGGCCCTTTCAGAAACTTGTCTGTATCCCGCTGCGATATCCCGCTCTCGATGATCCACTCCGCTGTCTTCCACTCGTCGAAGCTCCGGAATGGTGAGTGCATTGGCTTTGCTGCGGCCGTTCGCGAGCTACGCTGAGCTTCAAAGGTTGTAGGGTGTGCACCAAGGGGCTTGCCCGCCTGACGAAAGAGCGGGACCTTGCCGCCGCCACTCGCCGCCGACAGAGGCTGCGTATGAGGCTCGGGAGTGCTCGCCGCGTCGACGACACGAGAAGGACCAGACTGAACAGTATCATGGCTGCGTGCAGGGCCTGTATGGCCCGGGGCTGCTGAGGAGGAAGATATGGGGGCAGAGCTGATGCCAGTGCGCATGCCTCCGACGGTCGGAGGGGAGGACGGTCTCTCCAGGCTGCGTGCTCGCCGAGTCCGCGAGTTGTGCCGGCATTCGGGGCGCTGTGAGTAGTGTCTTTCCAGGCTATGTTTCCCGGACAGTAGAGTCTTACAGTTCGGACAGGTGGTCATGATAGTGCAGGCTGAGGGAGTGTCTTGTCGGTTATGTTATCATCAAGCTCAAGTTCAACTCCGGCCTAGTGACGGTCGGCTTATGTAAACAAGTTGTCCGCACTCGTTTGTGTCCTCTGAATCGCTCGCCCCACCTCTACTACGTTCCTTCTCTGTCTTTACACTACTACTTCTACTACTTTAATTCAGTCACATCAGCAAAATCACACATTAGCTTAGGGAACTTACGGCAACTTGGATCTTACGGGACAACTTACATCTTACGGTGCATGGACTTACAGGTAACTTAGAGATCTTACAGAGCTTACGATCATTAGCGCCGATGAGCCGCGCAGCCACATGATGCGCATGCTCACAGTGTCTACCAGTTGTGCGCTGAACCTCTGGCAGGCACAGAGACAGCGGGTGCCGCCTCTTTGCTTTGAGTAGTGAATGCGAGTGAAGTAAGTGTTCTGAAGGCGCCCAAGTCGGAGCGGAAGATACAAGTTTCACTGGACCGGCCCTAAAGCTGCCCGGCAATTTGCGGATGTTCGACTTTGCGACGGAACTCTGCCTCTACTACCAACGCTGCCGTGCTGCTCGCTCATCTTCTCTGGTCCTTGCTTTGCTTCCAGGCTCGGGGCTCGGTACTTGGCTTTCTGGGGACAAACTGTGCTGGATCTCTGTCTTGGGATTGCTGGTCTGACCGGATGGCTTGCAATATGAAGGCTCTGTGGCGGTCGGTCCCCTCGGGAGGGGGAGCTTACGGTAAGTGTTTTTCAACTCCTTCAGTGGGTGCGGTCGAAGGACGAGCAGGGCGAGCAGGGTGGGAAGGGCGAGAAGGGACAGGAGGGCGAAAAGGGCGAGCAGGGCAAGTAGGGCGAGTAGGGCGGGTAGGGCGGGTAGGGCGAGCAGGGCAAGTAGGGCGAGCAGGGCGGGTAGGGCGAGTAGGGCGAGTAGGGCGAGTAGGGCGAGTAGGGCGAGTAGGGCGAGTAGGGCGAGTAGGGCAAGGGTGCAATCATGAGCTAGGTCAGTATGCTATCATCGGCGGCATCTGTCCTCACTGCTCACTGAGTTTACACCAGCCTTATGATCCCTCTTGTCTACCGGCATCATTGCAAGGCAAGCTTGCATTGTTCGTACTTGCTCAAACTGCAGCTGACTTAAAGTACAGATCAGCACCACATTGAGACGTCGTCGACGTCTGTGATGAATTGGTGGACGCTGACTCACTAGTCTGTCTGCTCGGGATAGTACAGAGTTTCATGTACTACTCCCACAGCTGACCTTCGTCGTTCTGGGCTTGCCGCCTGCTATTGCGAATGGCGGGACCTCGGTGGGCATGAGTGCAGTACATAGTGTACCCCCATGATGTATATCATACCGTAGAATTGAATCACCTGTCCACCCGACCTATTGTGTGAATGGCTCGGCAGAGTCGCCTACAATCAATTGGTGTAAGATCAATGAATAAGGTGCTGTAAGTCGATCCTAAGATCACTCATAAGTTCATGCATCTTACAAGGGGATAGGTACATAACTTAAATAAGACCAACCATCTTAGTTCTTACGCCGTCTTACGGATCTTATGGAAGCCCCGTAAGATGTCTAAGATGAAATGCGACATTGCTGATGCAAGCGGCCTCGTTCTGGTGCGTCTACATGGCTACTTCCTCGCGTTCATTATACTAGACTTCGGTCCACAGGCAATGGCATCTCGAGGTCGACCATCGAGACGTGGCACTGGGCGCGTCGGGCGAGGCAAGAAGAACACTCAGAGCAACACTTCTCCAACTGCTCCGAATGCAGACAAGGAGAACGAGTCGGGGGAGAACACTGCAAGTTCGAGAGCTCCTGCAAGCAGAGGTCGTGGCCGTGGTCGCGGTCGAGGAGGCAGTGTTGTTGCTCAACCCACACGGACGTCGCCTCGAGTAATCCAAGCCACAGAGAAGATCAATCGAGGCAAGTGGCCCGTACTTATGTCAATGTGATAGAATATGTACCCTGACCGCGCCCTCGGAGCCAGCTATTGCCCAGAATCTCCGCCCTGGTATGGTCGTTCCTGCGCCAGGATCTGACCGCGACTCAGATGAAGACGAAGACCCAGACGTGACAATGGAGGACCAGTTGCGCGATGTCGGGCTCGACGACGAGGAAGATGGTGGGTATGGGGAGGATGACCGTCGTGAGAGACAACATCGACCTCGAAGTTCAGCAGCATCTACTACTGGTGCAGGTGTAGCATCCTCCACACATGTGCCGGATCAAGTCTCTGGAGCTGTGAGTTCTATACCGTTTCCCACATATGGTTGGCTGACAGGCAGTTGTCTCATAGTTCTCCGCAACCGTCCACCAGCCACTGGCAACGCCTGCCCGCGCCCGCGTCCGTGATGGCCCTCGCAGCTCACACACCCATGTCCTCGGACCGGCTCCTCCCCAGCCTACTGCGCCTCCTCGGGACTATGTACAGTACTCAGCCGCAAACACGTCGCTGCCTCCTCCCAACTCGTTCACCTCAACGTCGCCGCAGTCGGGCCAAGGTACGCATTCACTTCATGAATGATTGCTGAGGTGTTCCTTGACACGCGCACAGTACCTAGAACTCCAGCGTGTACACCGCTGCGCCCTATTTCAACACAGTCGCTCGCTACCCCGACCAGTCCCTCGGAGCCGGCGCGCGCAAACAAACGCAGTGCTGAAGAGGCCTTCTCAGACAACGAGACCGCGGACCTGCAGCGCGCCCTCCAACGTTCACTCAAGAAAGATATTGCAAATGCCAAACGTCAACGTTACAAGCACTACCGGTACAACATGGTCCTGTACCGGGTCATGCGACACGCGGCTCAGCTTCTCAAGGTTCACTTCGCCACCCAGGACCCATTCCCGTCACCCGAATGCCGTGAGACGGCTGTTGAGCATGCCTATCAAGACGCGTGTGCAGTTTTCAACCAGCCAGTGGAGTTCTATGTAATGAGTGAGGAGGACATCGCTCTGGTAAGTTGAAGCAGTGTACATCATCTACGTGCTATGGAATGACATGTCGCATGCTCTAGCTCAAGTCTGAAGACTCCAGCATCCGTTCACATATCCTCAAGATTGTAGATAGGCAGGCCGCGGATGTGTATGGTCTTGTCAAAGCTCCGAACATTGCAGACATGCAGAAGAACCGTGAACGCGTGAAGATGCTGCTGACGAAGAGTTCTTTTCACTTTGAGGTACATTCCGGAGCATCTACCGTGCTTGAGCAATCAGACATCACCGCTGACGTCTCTACAGAACCCTGAGTCTCGCACGGGACGTTTCCAGCATGCGTTCATCGTCGATGTCATCTTAGAGGCATTCTTCCGCACTCAGACCTCTTTCGGCTGTCTCTACCAATCAGACTTCAAGCCCATTCCTCACGAGATCATCGCGTTCATTCTCACCTGCGTAGGTACCCATGTGCTCATGCATCGCGACGTCGTGTGCTGAATTCATTCAATTGCCCTAGATCCGTTACTCGCTTCAGAAGTGGGAAACCGGGAGAAAAGTCTATCGTCGATTCTCCGGCCAATTGTACCGTGTTTACGATCAGTATCTCGACGCTCTCAACCAGTTCGATGAAGGAAATATGCGACGCCTCTGGAGCTCGTACAGGCGCGATCTCTTCAAGAAGGGACTGTATGTCATTTCCCCTGTCCACGCCGGCCTACCTTCGAGATGAACTGACGGTTACAACATGCACTACAGGGTACACGCCGGATGCGTGGAGTCTGCAGGATCAAATGAGGCCGTCATTGATCACGCCGAGGACGACGAGCTAGAGCGTGAGTATGAGCTTATGCAGCTCAAGCTGGGTTCTGCTACGCAAGCCGAAGGGAGCTCGGACGACTTCGACAGCGACGATATCATCGACATTCAGTATCCCGACTCGCCTACGAGCCCTAGCCACCAAACCGGCGACGCAGATGAGTTTACGGAAGAGGACAAAGGCCGTCCGTCGCTCCAGCTTCATGATGCTCAGTATAGCCCTTCAGCTTCATCTTCAAGTTCCGCCGTCTGAGCTGGATCATCTTACCCTCCTTTCGAGCCGCTTTCCTTTCCAATCAACGTACACTCCTTTAATGCTCTACATGTACATCGCACTTCTGTAGTCTAGCATTGCTCAATATAGCGCTATAGTAATGATCTGCACAGTCTTGGTCAGTAATGTGCCCGTCGACGTGCCCCTAGCCATTGCACCGTCAGTTCTACTCGTCCCATGCCTCCCACTATAGTCCTGGCCTCCGCTGTATAGTATCTGGACTTCATGGATACATCCTTGAGCGGACGGAGACAGCGGTCTCCAGACGGAGAGACCTCTATCCGCCCTGTTAAGCGTGGAGATAGTGATCTCCAGCTATAGGGGGGGGATCTCCGTGGCTCCGGATCTCCGGTTGGCGCGGGGCGGTAGCGACGGATAAAATAGCGTTTCCTGATGAGCGCGACACGGGAATTGATGATTATGTTCCAGTGCAGGTTTGTCTTGTATATAACCATGCCACTTTCGTTTTCCGCGCCTTGCGCCTTCAGAATGACCGTGTGCTTGCTGTCCTCTTCGCTGTCGCCGGGTGTAGCGAGCATATATGAATCTGAACTTGGATCCTTAGCATTGGCAGGGAAGTATAGGCTGNGAATCTGAACTTGGATCCTTAGCATTGGCAGGGAAGTATAGGCTGTGGCAGTACATGACGACGGATAACATCTAGGTGGTTTGAGGGTTAAGCAATGTGGACTGCTACTGTACTGAATGACGTCATCTGGTTACTGTACTTCCGGAGCTTGGAGCTGAGTTCTGACTTCACGGCGTTTAGATTGCCATATCCGGATTTTTTGCTTCCCGGACCGGACTCCGACCGGACCGAATTCAGAGTACTTAAGCACGACATCGACCGCCTTCGGCACAGTACACCATCCACTGTCGCTATGTACTGCCTACAGTTCCCCGAGAACCCTCAGGATCGACACTCTGAGTCTTACAAGCTCGTCGCACCAGGACGTGATGATTCAGAGACAGATGACGTGAAGTTGGAGGTGCAGCACGCGAAGCGCGTGGTTACAACGGGTACAGGAGGCCCTGACACGCCAGTCATCTACAAGGCCGATCTACACGGGAACATTCTGGACGAACCATGTCGCGTTGTGTGCAAATGCGCCACTGGGCCTGGAATCAAGCCTTTGTCGCAGGAGGCCCAGATTTACCGGAACCAGCTGGCGGCTGCGGGCCTTCAAGGGCACTACGTCCCAAGATTTCTTGGGTTGTACTACGGGAAGCATCCGGACGGATACGAGGTCGCTATCATGGTCCTCTCGGATGAGGGTCGGCCGATGACGGCCTTTTTGCAGTTTACGCCCCTGTACTTCCGGTGCGTCTTCCGGAACTGACTTTTGTCGGGAGGATTCGCTCATATGATATTCCAGGAAAAGAGTGCTCGATTGCCTCATGAGAATCCATCAGGCTGGCATCACTCATAACGCTTTCGAAGAGCAGCACATCGTTGTCCAGAAACGCGAGGACGTCGACCCCGAACGCCCCTGGTTCCCGAAGATCGTGGACTTCAATCATGCAAGAAAACACAAGTGCAAGTGCACTTGGAGCGAGGTCACGGCATATGACTACGCACCTGACCGAGAAGAATTTGATTGCGACGAGCTTTGGTGGGCATTCCAGAAGGCCGAGCTGTGGCAACCCCGTACGCAAGTCGTTCCTAGTCTCAGTTCGAAACCGCGCCCGCGTGGCTACAGCGGCGTGTCGTTCTCATGTGCTGACACCTCCCTTTGTGCTTGTTCTAGAATTGATCTATGTCCTAGGTCAGCACTGTCCCGCCAAGTGGATCGAAGGTGGAGCACAGGTGTTCGCTCAGAAAGTCAATGACCTCTTGCAGAAGGTTCCCGAGGACGAGCGTGTCAAGACCGCGCAAAAAATCATCGACCACTATCAGTCATGGGGCGCAGAGAGGCGCAAGTGGGATGAGAACCCAGTGCCTCCCGTACGCGACTCAGACAATGATGTGGAGGAGGTGGTGGAGAATGATGAGGACGATGAGGAAGATGAGGAGGCGGACGACGACGAGGACGATGAAGACGAGAACAAGGAAGACGAGGATGATGAAGACGAGAACGGGGCCGAGGACGACGAGGAATATGAAGAGGACATCGAAGCAAAGGTTTGAGCTCGTGATGCCAATAGTATGATCCCGTGGTCTTTTCGCTTACAGGTACGTCGCTTCGCCAACGTATGAATTAGCTGCGTCTGACCTGGCATAGTACTCAATCGTATCGTAAGCAGCTACTCACTAAGGAGCGATTCGCGAGGCATTCGGCTTCAGGGAATCAGCTTACCCGGCCCATGCACTACTTTAAAAAATGTGAAAAACTACTTAATCCGCTCTGTGTGGTGTATGCATAGGTTGTATTCAACGCAGCACTGATAGTGTCAAATTTCAATCAGCGACCAGCCATGCGCGTATAATCCTACGGTAGTACAGCGGTATCGCACAGCGCTACCGGCGTACAATTCAATGCAACACCTTCTGCACGTTCATGTCATGATCGTACATCACTGGCATGAAATGGCATATATCAGTTGATAGGCACAGACGTGGTCGCACACTTCGTGGTTAACTTTTTGTCGCATCCAGCTGGCCACGCTGCGGCAAAGGCCGACGGCAGGCCCGGCTACGCTCGTTCATCGCGTGTGAGAGTGATTGCAACCACACACGCTCTCAGTTGTACGCTGCTTCAGCGTCCTCATGTACTGTCTAAGATTCCCTGCCAGCCCTCAGATACAGAAGTCAGAACCCTGCTACTATGCGCTCATCGCTTCATTCGCGACAGAAGACGGGGATCCCATGGACTGAATATCGTTGCCAAGAAACGAGTAGACCTCAACCGAGTCAACCCCCAGCGGCCGTGGTACCCGATGATTGTAGACTTCGGACATGCAAGAATGAATCACAAATGTCCGTACACCGACGACAAGATTGAGACCGATATCCGCGCACCTGCTCGGGAAGACTTCAAGTGCACAGAGCTTTACCGGACGTGTCGTGACACGGCCCAGCTGTGGCTTCCCAGCTGCTGCGGGCC